>LKNJ01004291.1:0-33539 GCA_002120245.1 Maccullochella peelii | reverse complement strand
ACCGTGTACAAGTCACAGCATTACCACTGCAGTATACTGTAAAGAATTATAGATTTAATCACAAGATTTATAGCGTAGACTACTGCAGGTTATTCTTTAGCCAGACTATCTGTGTAGTTGTCCCTAATGTATGAAGGAGTTTTCTACTTTGTTGAACTGACCATTAATATGTTTATGTTTGATGCTAGCATTACCGACTGTGGTGACTTGGCTGCTGTCAGCTGCTAGTCCTGTGTGGTCTGCAGCATTGGGTCACTAATTTAACAATCTGTCTTCTGTGGAAAGATTAAACAACCACAGCTAACACTGTAGTTCAGTGTTGTGTTGCTAGGAGGAAGGAACCACAGAGGACACTGTTTAACCATTTCCACTATGCCATATTCCAGTATCTTAATACAATATATAACACTCCTCCTAATTTAGAAAAGCTTGCACATTTTGTTGTCATCTGAGCATCATCATTATCAAGTATTGAATAAGAAAGGGAAACATGATCAAATCCAGTTTATTGGTCCCTTCACTGTATACACAAGTATTTTGGGTGTTTGCTCCACAACAGTGTATCTGTATAAGCCACAGACATTACCCAGTACACTCTAGTCTAATGGCCTGATTTAATACAGGGTTAGACTGTGCAGTGCAGTGTATGAGGTTAACACAAGCTCCACTGTTTTTCTGTTGCACTGACTTGTCCTCCTCCCTGCAGACAGAGATGTTTCACCTGAACATCACAGTGAAGGACCACTTGGTGTCACAGCTTTGGATCAGCAGTCTGCTGCAGTGTTTCCAGAAGTGCTCACTGGGACACAGTGCAAGGTGGATGTTAGATACACTTTATTTAAGTCATGTATTTTATCTTGTGCAGTTTTTTTAATATGATCTATAATTACTATTATAATTATAATTGTATTTTGTTTGTTATATTTTGAACTACTGTATATTTCTGTACTCCCTGTAATTGCTGCTGTGACACCTGAATTTTCCCTAGGGGATCAATGAAGTGCAATCTTATCTAAACTAGTAAATATGAACAGACTATACATGACTGTACAGTAACAGTACACATCTGTTGTGCTTTAAGTTATTTGCTTCTACTTTGGAAGATCCGCTGCTGAAATTAGAAAGATATGATGGCTCATTTGGCTGCAAACTCACAGCCACAGGTTTTTATTAATTCATTTATGATTATGTAGAGTTAGTCATTTGTTCCGCTGTCTTTGAAAGAATCAAACTGTTTTGAGGCAGCAAAATGATTTGTATTTGAATAAACGTGGAAATAGGCAAAACAATCCTGTTTTTTTCATTACACTTCTAATTTTAGGATAATAAAATCTTAAAATAGGTGTTCTTCAATAAACTATTGCAGCAACTCAGTTCAATTCAGTTTTATTTATATAGCGCTATATCATAACAAAGTTATTTCAGGGCGCTTTTTCATATCGAGCAGGTCTAGACCGACTCCTTATGTTTACAGAGACCCAACAATTCCCATCAAGAGCAAGCACTAGGCGACAGTGGCAAGGAAAAACTCCCTTTAACAGGCAGAAACCTCTGGGTGAAACCTCAGGCTCTGGGTGGGCGGTCATCTGCCTCGACCAACTGAAGGTTTCCATACCAGGTATCGTCCCCAGTCTTCCAGACAACAGTTAACACTAACCTCTCAACCATGTCTCACCTCCAGCTCTATCAGATATGATTTAAATATCATAACACAAGGAGACGGAGACACAGCATTCACCTCACTATGAGTTCTGCTTGCGCTTATTTGACGTTATTTTTTCTTCCCGACAACAAATACATTTTAAAATATTTGTAAAAACTTTTTTTCCAATGGGTGTGTATTGTGCTGCTTAGTGTCACATGATCTGTGATGTCACCCACTGATTCTCTTCTGCTTTTTCAAAGGTTTTGTACTTTATCTCTTGTAACTTCCACTTCTCAAACAAAATTTCTAGTAGACAAACTTGTTCTGGTTCACTCTGGTACAAGGTGGTGGTTGACGAAGAAGCCCCGCTGGAAATTTCGTCATTGTCGATGACTTCCAGCGCCTGCCTAAGCAACAAGGCTAGCTCTGGCTTTGAGATTGTTAGCAGCAAATGAGCATGGCAGAGCACAGTTCGGTTCCTTGGACTGCCAAACTCACTGTGCTCTATAGCAGCCAGCTCCCCCTGCTGTCCATAAGGTGCCTCTGCGCCCTGGCCATTTCAAACCCTCCCTCCAGCCTTTGGGCCACGCCTCCTCATTTACATACAGCTTGAAAAGCCAAACGCCAAATGGAAAATGGAAAATATGAAAATTAAAATGCCAAATGTTAAGTATTAAATGCAAATGGAAATTAAATATTTTAGTTTTTTCTATTTAAGCTTTTATTTGAAGTATTTCCATTTGAGCTTTTCCATTTGCCATTTTTAGTTTGATATTTGATGTTTCCCTTTTCTTATTTCCATTGCCATTTTCAATTTAATCTTTACAATTTAAGCTTTCAGTTTGAACATTTCCATTTAAGATTTTGCATTTTAAATTGAACTTTTTTCATTATCATTTTACATTTTCAATTTGCTTTTTTAATTTTCTATTTGGACTTTTAATTTTAATTATACGTACTGCTAGTACAGCAAGGTGGTTTTGAATATAGCCTATGTCTTGGCCGTGCACTGTCACTTCCTGGAGTCTCCGCTGGTTGCCTGGCAACTTCACAATGATGACAAGACTGTGTTAATTAGTGAGCTTTAGAGATGCTGGTAGGCAGATTTTGTTACGTTAGGACAGAGCTAGGCTAGCTGTTTCCCCCAGTTTCCTGTCTTAATGCTAAGCTAAGCTAACTGTGTCCTGGCTATAGCTTCATATTAACTGTACAGATGTGAGAGTGGTATCAGTCTTCTCAAGCGTATTTCCCAAAATGCATAAGTATTAGAATTCATTTGTGATGTTATTAGCATAGCTTAATAATTATCATCACGCTCACAGCCTTTTTCTCTGTTACAGCGGTTGCAGGAGTAAATCTGTGGAGCTTTATCGCCATGGTGACCATGGATATTCATTCATATAATCTAAACTAAGCCCTCAAAGCCTTTGACAAAAATGAGCTTTCTGTGTTATTTCAAGAGAGCCAGAAATAGCACAGAGAATCTTGGCAAGTACTGATATACAGTACCTGCCATAAATAAACAGACATGAAGACATTTAAATGTCGAACAGCTCTTCCACTTGGCTGTATGCCTGCATTGAAAAAATCCTCTGAGCGCCGGCACTTTAACGTTCAATACACACATTCACCTGCTGGAGGGTAATCAGTTTTATGAGAGAGGAATGGTTAGTAATACTCTATTTGATAAGCTTTTCTTTTTAGCATAACAAAACTATCTTTTGTCACAATCTAATATTAAATTTCTACACATTCATTATTCATCCTAAGTTAGAATCTCTTTGATGTTAAGGAAATATTAGATATACTGACACTCTGGGATTTGTTCAGTGTTCATAGACATTTAAGAGTTGGAATGTCTATTTCATTTGAAGGATTAAAAAATATGTCACAAGCCCTACATTTCTGTTTTTACATTTTAATACCAGTTGCAATAGACAACTAATATATGTCTTACATGGTATTTACTGTAAATTCATAGCAGGTGAAATAAGTTTTACATATGTCATATGAGGTCAGCCAGTTCTACTTATAGTAACCACTCTCATATTGCTCCTTTGCTACTGACATTTTTTGCCCCCAAAATTGTTCAAAAGCACTCTCTTCTGATGCATTTTATAACACAGTAAACACCAGATCCTACATGTACTATCTGCAGCCTCTCAGTTGTTCTAATTTTAATTTCAATTTCACTATTGGCTTTGATGCAGGATGCTAAAAAAAATCCTGCTAAGGGGGAAGTGGATGGATCTACAGACTGTAAAGAGGCCTCTGAGTGCTGTGATGGGCTGTGATGGGGACACATTCATCCTTCCTCTGGATAGATGTGACTCGCAATAACAATGTCCATGTCATGGAATCATATAAATTCATCTTTTTCTCCCAGGAATAGTGGTACAAGATTCTGTATACTGACAGAGCGAGAGAGAGAGATAAGAGAAAAATAAGACAACAACAGCTACTGGTGAGTATGACATCTCAAGACAATCTCTAAATATGCCAAAACTGAGAGGTGAGAGACTGATAATGTGTGTGTGTGTGTGTGTGTGTGTGGAGACACACACCCACCTACATTTACAGATCATAAATGTACTACCATAAACCATTAAAAAAATGTTGTTCTGCATGTATCAGTGTTCAAAAGGCAGGCCATCTGCAACATACTATCACTACATACTGCAATATAATCCTTATATTGCTGCTGATGCCTCCAGCTTTGACCTTTAAAAGAGGCAGTAAAGTGTCAGCAGCACCCCCTCTGTATGTAGGGGTGATATCAAATCATGCTGAGCATTTCCTGATTTCCTCTTGAAAAGCTTGTTTCAGGAGATGCTGTCATGCAGTAGGTTTCTGCCAGAGGAGCCATCCATTCATGGATGATCACCAAAAGGGGAGGGACATAACATAGTGATTACATCAGATTTAGTGTTCTGGCACGTTTCAGTAATGAGGAGCAATAACAGGTTGACATTCATCACTATTACAGGCTTTTAAAAAGCCTGGTGAGCAATGGTGGAAGAAGTATTCTGATCTTTTATTGTAGTAAAAGTAACAATACTCCAGTATAACAATACTCCGTCACAAGTCCTGCATTCAAAGGTAAAAGTACAGAAGTATTAGCATCAATATAAACTTTAAGAAAGTGAAAGTACTAATTTTGTACAATGGTCCGTTTCGGAATTATATATGCATTAATGTGTACACCACTTTAATGTTACAGGTGGTAAAGGTGGGGCTAATTTTAAATACTTTATACACTACTGGGTAGCTTAACCTATGTAAAAATAATATATTATCATTATTAGTTGGTATTTTGAATTACTAATGTAAATCTGCAAAGTAACTAGTAACTAAAGTTATCAAATAAATATGGTGGTGTAAAATGTACAATATTTGCCTCCAAAATGTAGTGGAGTAGAAGTATAAAGCAGCAAGTACAGTACTTGAGTACATGTACTTAGTTACATTCCACCACTGCTGGTGAGTACAAAGTGCCATCTAGTTGGTGACTGATTATAAAATCATCTTTTCCCCATCATCTCCTCAATATGTTCACAAACACAGAAAAATAACCCCTCTGATCACCTGTTGCTATAGCAACTCCAGCTTGAGTGCTGTGATGCTACAAGACCATGGATGTCGTTGTGATATCACGCATTTTTTCAGTGAAACAGCACAGTCTGCCTGTGACCAAAAGTACTGGGCACGCTATAAAAAAAGCACTGGGAAGATGGTTGGGGACGGAAAAACAACTAATAAACTTTTCAGGTACATAATAAACGGCATATATAAACCATGTGATGTGAGGACTGCAGAATGCCTGCATTAATCAGACCAGAATCTCTTATGAATAAAGATAAAGAGCTATATGCTCACACTTTGTTCCTGGACTGAGAGGAGGTAAACACACACATTACAGCCAACCCTGACAGGAAGAACTTGTGATAATTCTGCAGCTTGTAGTCCATGAATTTATAAGCAACTCTATTCTCTACTGTATGACCACCGAGAGTGCACGCGATTCAGACTCAACCACAGAGGAAGAAGTGACCTGTGAAATCACAGGTTCTCCACGGCACATGAGACTTCTGCACGACGAGGAGCTGTGGGTCTGTCCTAAAGAACATGACATCCTGTTGACAGATCCCCAGCTGTCTCTTCTGTCCCAGTGTTGAGAGATGACAGCTGATTCCTCATTCTCCAATAACTACTGCTTGCTTCATTACATCACTGATGTGGTCGTGACAGGAGACAAAGTGACTGACTGAACAATAAGTGCAGAACATATCAGACATCGCTCTGAGCACACTTTTCAACTGTTCCCAAGGCATTGCTAAACTTGTCTTGTTTCACACTTGCTACAGTTTTGCCAGTCTGCTGTATATTCAGGCGTGTCTTGTGGACAGGCAGTAATGAGAGGTGCATTTACTGCTTTATTTGCAGTGCATCATCATTAACCCCATATAAACAACATTATCTCATCAGAAATTTACTCATTTTGCTTCCAGAATGAGTACAGACTGTTCTGATTTATGCAAACAAACTGACTAAAATCATTAATATCTCCTTAAACTGGTGAGCTCAGTAGCAAGTTTTGACAAAAACTGTATGCACATTAAGACTCAATTATTAATATTTAATGAAATAGTTCAACAAAAGCTTATACGCTTTTTTGCTGAAAGTTAGATGAAAAGATTGACACCACTCTCGTGCCTGTACACTAAATTTGAAGCCACAGCCAGAAGCTTGCTAGCTTAGCTTATCATACTGGAAGTAGGGGGAAGCAGCTAGCCGGCTTCCGTCCAAAGGTACAAAAATATAACATAGCAACACCTCTAAAGATCACTAATTAGCTTGTTATACCTCTTTGGTTTAATTATACAAAACCTGGGATGTTAAAACTGCAAGTTTTTACAGAGCCAAGCTAGCTGTCCTCCTGTTTTCAGTCTCTATGATAAGCTAAGCTAACCGTCTCCTGGCTCTAGGTAGCCTAAGGGGCAAACATGAGAGTGGTATCAACCTTCTCTTCTAACTTCCAGCAAGAAAGCAAATAAAAGTAATTCCCAAAAGGGTGAACAATTCCTTTAAGCCCCTTAGGTGATAAAAATGTTCCTATAACTTTGTCCTCTGAAAACGTGAATTGGATTATAAGCTTCCTGAACATAATTCACTGCCCCTTAGAAATGAGCGACCCCGCTGTGCTGCGATGCTCTTCTACCACTCCATCATCATCATCAGAGTGACCAAGCCTGGCGAGCACATCGTGAACAGCTGAAGAAGCATGATCCCAGTTGGCAGGCGCTGTAAATGGCCAGTATGGCAGCTTGGCTTCTCTCAGTGGTTGCAGATGGCACCCAGCGACACCAGGGTCAACGTTCTGTCTGTGCCCCGCCAAAAATACTCGTCCTGGGTGGGAGGCTCCATCTTCACCTGCCTCAGCAGATTTCAGCACATGTGGGTGAGGAGGCAGCAGTGTTCGGAGGAGGGATCCAGTTCTGTTTGCAGGAGGTGATAGAAGAGAGATAGCTTTTACTTTTCTGCTATTTTATGCTTGGCAGGGACACAATTTGAAAATAAAGAATTAGCCACCTGTAATGCATTCAGACCTGTTCTTAGAAAACCTTACTGTGTGATTCCAGTTTGTCTAGAAGCAACTGGATTATTTTGACCTCTGATTTCATCATTCTGAACATATGTGGGGCATCGTACAGTATCTGTGTCATTGAGGGAAAACCATCTGCTCTCTGAGTATCTATTGTCTCAATCCATGAGCATCCACTGTTTTCAGTTCCTAGTTTAATGTAGCCTATATCTTTCCCCTCATGCTTCATTTGTAATGTCTGTGGACATGTGGACCCTTGAGGGTTTGGACAAGGCGCAGAATGTTAGAGCATGTTTTCATCTCCAGCAACAATCAGAGGCCAGCTGCAGATGCTTGACTTGGCAGTTTAAAGTGCTGGTTCACCCAAATGACAAGAAAACATATATTCTCATGTACCGCTTGGAATTGAGCTATGCTGGTTTTGGTTTTATTTGCCCAGGTTTTGAGATATCCACCTCTAACATTTTTTCCATCACCCCAGAACAAGATGTCATTGAACTACTTCCCCTGAGAAAATAGCACCTATAAAAACAGCAGCTTGTTCTGTAGATTATCCAGAGCAACATCCAGAAACCTTCTCTGAAATCAAATTTTCCAAAGCTGCAAGCACCAACTGGTATCTGGCCATGCAAGAATCTGCAAGAAATAGTCCTACAAACACTTACATCTCTACATTTATGTAAAGCTGACAAACAGATCAACATGAGTAAGCAAGCAATGGTCCAATGTATGTCTCAAGGACAACAAAACAAATGGCTATCGATGGACAAGCATCAGTCAGACACAGGCAGAGGAGGGCTGGTAACCAGGACATCCTGTGGAAGTACAGAATGGCCATTGTAATTGACAGTCCAAGGCTGCCGATGAACTTCAGTGACCCAAATTGTATAGTGTATGGAGGGTGCCACTGGAATAATTGCAGACGTTTACTTCATGTAATTCAAAAATATCTAATAAAATAAATTCAATTCAATGTGCATTTAAATGATGCACACTAGAACTCAAATAAAACAAGAATAAACAAGATTTACCAATTAATAATTCTATGTAGTTATTTTGTCTTTAAGTCCAGCCTACAGAGCAGCAGCAGGGCTCTGATTGGCCAGCTGCTTTTTGGCAGTAGCAGTAATCAGGTAGGTCTGAATAATAATATCAAGTAATTCTCCTTCTACTGCTTTTTTTTTTTTTTACACTTACCTGTGTTAAACTTACATTTAAATGCATATTGTGAGAAAAAAACGACGTAGTATTTAGTGTCTCAGTCCACTTGACGCAGGCTACAGTGGAGTGAGTCTACATAATATGAAACTCGGCGAACTCTTATGTCCAGTAAACCTTCATGGAGTAATTTGTACTCTATGATTGTCACAACTTCCATCATTTTATTTACTGTAAAATACAATAGTGTGAATTTAAATTTTAAGATTCATATTTGTCTTCAGGGTGGTTAAACTATATTTGACTGAACGGGTTAAAATGGTGGGTAAAGTGAAAGTGAGTGCAGGTGCATCCCCCGCTATACGCTGCTCTGTTGCTGGTTTATCAGTTGGAGCCCACAGGCTGCACATCGCACGCTGATTCTGTAAACTCTAGGTTGGGTTGGGATTTGAACTCGCTCAGATTGTCTCTGACCCTTCTCCTCCTGCGTGCGCTGTCCTATCCGCTGTGCGCTCTGGACACCAACCCCCCCCCCCTCCTCTCCTCCTCACCGCGCGGAGCTCGACGCGCACAGGCACAACAGATGGTACAGTACTACAGGCTGCAGGAGCGCAAGAATTTGATGTAGATGTACTTTTATTTCTCCAAACTTCACAGGAACGATTAGT
Organism: Maccullochella peelii; assembly: GCA_002120245.1. Taxonomy (NCBI): domain Eukaryota; kingdom Metazoa; phylum Chordata; class Actinopteri; order Centrarchiformes; family Percichthyidae; genus Maccullochella; species Maccullochella peelii. The sequence goes on along the minus strand of LKNJ01004291.1, from coordinate 24,466 downwards.
ATAACAGGAATAGGGGGGGCTCGACTTTGACAGTCACTGGATCCTACGTTTAGAGGCGGAATTTGGTGTCAAGGTAAGTTGTGATGTTTTCTGAATAGCCGTTCAGATTTCGGAATCAATGAACTCGGCGCAGAATGCGCAGAAAAAGCACAACATGCGGTGACTTCAAATATTTTTTTTCTCCTTTATCGAAGTGTCTAAGTCTATTTAAAACACTAACCCTGACCATTTAAGTTTGTTACATAATATTTCACAGATTGAAGAACAGTGGACTTATGAAATAGCACTCCCACCATTAGATCTAATGCCTTAAAAATGTTTTAAAGGGATTTTAACGCCATTTGGGTAAAGACAAATCTGTTTTTAGATATAGTTTCATTACAGATTCGAACTATATTGCAACAAAATGTTTCCAAAACTAATCTAAAGATATCCACAAAATATTATTTTGAAATAGAGACTAATTGACACGAGTAAGATATTTATTTTAAATGGTAACCTACTTGGCAAACTTTAGAGTTTCAGCATTAATGTGGGTATGAATTAAAAATGAATAGAAACAGCAGACCTCCTCATTTTCCTGAATTCTCATGGCAATAAGAGTCCTTTAGTTCTTATATTCCAGGAGTTTATACAGCACTAAGTCTTCACTGGCTCCACAGGCACATCTGTGTAAGTGCTGATGCTGCAACTCTGTGGGAATGCTGATGCCACAACACTGAGCAACATTCAAACATATAATGATCATTTTTAGTGACTTGTGTTGAGCACCCCACCCCCACCTGCCACAGGGCAAACTTTTAATGTGAAAAACCATACAGACACTACCATGTCAAAGGTCAGTAATGTTCTCTGACGCTGTCTATGGTGGGGTTTTTTAATCTCTTGTGAGAAGTGGCCGGGGTTAAAGATGGCTTAAAAACAAGTATGTTATCATTGCTCAACAGTGGATGATAATACAAGACCTCTAAATAGCAATGCAATAAATCTAATTATGATTTTTACGGCAACTGAATACCCTTCTCACTCTGCCTTAAATGTGTAAGCATTGAGATTTTTTTTAGGCTAATGGTCATCAAATACCACATGCAAAAATGTCATTTTTTGTTATTCAAAATGCACTGATGACCATTTTAAACATTAAAAATGTTTTACCTTTTTGGAAACTTGCCGTAATCAGTGTTTTGCATTCTGCATTTGGTTCAAGTGCATAAAGAGTAACTCCTGCTACCATCAGCATGCTTAGATGAGGCTTTTTACTGTAACAGCCCATGAGACACTGACACTAATCTCTCTGAACTCTTGCATGTTTCCTGCCTCAGAAGAACAATAGAGAGCAGACTGACATTTCCTTTAAGGATTTAATAAGACTCAGAATAATCAAGTCTCAATCTGCCTCTTGTCGTTCATTATTATTAATCCACTACTTAGATATAAATTCAGGTCTGTGCCTTTGGCTGCCCCACTAAGCCAGCTGAGCCACACACTCAGATTTACACAGGCAAAAAAAACCTGTAGTCAACCTATAGTAGAAATCCACCATGAGAGCATTTCTACTATAGGTTGATGCCATTCATCCATATGTCATGTCCTTAAGGCCCTTTAAGATGTATGTAATGATTTGCTCAGTCTCTGAAGAGGTCCAGACCTGCAGTGGCCCCCAGGTGGCCCCATGGCAGCAGCAGCCACAGGAAGCGCAGCAGATTACCGCACAGTCTCGCAATTTGTACACAATTAGATCTCTGCGGAGAGCCACTCGAACTTTGTGTTGCATCTGTTCTTGATTGCTGGCATGTTAGAGAAATGTGGAAATGTGAGGATTCCTTTGAAAATGCGACTGCAGCTGTACAAATTTGCTAATATTGGTGAAATAATTAGGGTAACAGCGATGTTGTAAATGAATGGAAATAAATAACTCAGAAGACAGTGGAGTAGGTTCTCCTCTATAAATAACGGTGGGATCAGTTTCTGGAGGACTGCTCTTTCGGATCCATGCTTTCTCTAAAAGTGCTGCACCTATACATTCCAATATACATTTTGTTTATTACTATGTGCCTTTACTAGTCATGTGGTTCTCTGTATACAGTACATATTGTACTTTGTATCCTTTGTCTCTGAGATATTGCACTTATATTTTTTCCTTGCATGTGGCTTTATTTGTGCTCATTAAAATTTGTATGGGACCTTTGAGAGTCATCAACCACTAATGCTCCTGTGCAAGAGCCACACAATGAACTAACCTTGCCATGTGTGCTCTTACATAGTCAAGGAGTGTACCATGCTGAGTGCTTGTACAGTACTACTGTACAGATCAAAACACGCTCTGAGCAGAAATGTTGGAGCATAAATTGATATGTACCACAGAGAAGATATCATGTGGAGGGACAGAGAGATTGTCCAATATCTGAGATACTCTACTTTTCATTTATCAAAAACACTGTTCTAACAAGTGGAGACTGTGGACGCAGTGCTTCATAGAGACGTTTCCTTGTTGCTTTTTGTTTGCCCAACCTTTATGTGTCAGCCTGGGAGGGCAGGGTCATTTTCTGTATAGAGAGTTAAGTACATACATTGACACTAAAGCACAAGAATTGGGAGGATGCACTCCTGCTGGCATTACTGGGAGAGCCAGAGATGCTCCCAATGTGGTATTTCATTATATTGTCCCCAGTGAGAAAATAAGAATAGCAGACCTTTGAGTATGAGTGAGGGACCCGTATTATACAAGAGAAGAGAGTTTAATGACTTAAGTCAGAGACAACATCCCTCAAGTGTGGCAGGGTTAGATCTAAAGTAATAAGATAGGACTGGCTCTTTTTATGAGAACTGTAGTGTGTGGACTGTGAGTGTAGTCTCTCGCTTTGAAGAGTAGAATCAAAAGCGTGTGGATCCTCAGCCACTGCAGAGGCTGACTGTTGTACTGACTTTACATAACCCACATGTGAGGTATACCTCATAAATACAGATTTTTGCCATATGCACTGTATATTTTTTTATATCCCTTCCAGACTGAACAAACAGCCAAACATATAAAATGCTAGATTGCAGCACAGAGGAAATTTGATAATGTGATACATGCTTGCTAATTACAAAACATTTCCCAACAGCCTGCAGATGTATTCTGTTTCATAAATGTGATGTCATGCAAATATGAATATGCTTTAAATATCATTTTTTACAGAGCAAAGCGCATCCTGTAAACTAACAAAATAAATCATATAGACATTCAGTTCTACATGTGTTAAATGCTACCACCATTATCTCAGATTCAGGGTGGAATATTTTAGTTAATGGACTCCATTTGATGCTTCTCCAGTTTCACTGCTGCTGTCCACCCATCAAACCCAGGCCAACGCTGTCCTCACATGACTCAAGCAGCCAAGCAAAAATAAGTGATGGCATCAAGTCAGAGACTAACTGCAGCAACACATGGGTTATTTTTTGTAGCCGTGCGTGCGCTCTCTCCATGTACAGTGGATCAATATCCTGCTGTGAGAAGTGAGTGAGAGTAAAGTGAGGGGGATACTATAGTTCCTGCAGTGATACCTGTAGCAGTCGTTAAGCAGCATTTGACATTAAGCGGCTAATCTCAACATGAAACAGAAAATGCTCACATTTGCGACAGATATGATGGATGCATTAAAAATGAAATATAGTGTGTGCATACATTACTGGTTGATTGTCAACATCATTGCTATATGAGCTCTTCCATGCACATCGTGACTTGTTACTGATTAATCATTATTTGTCAGTAAATCACTGCTTCAACACACGCCATCAGTCAGATAATCTTCTATCTGTTAACACATCCCACATTCATTTATTATACATATTATGAATATTATTATTTAGCTATGATATGAAGTAAATTTTCAAACTTAGTTTTGAATTCAATTTTTTCCATTAGTCGATGGTCAAAAGGGGGAGGGGCCTAGGCACAGCTCCTGATCTGCCAATAGAGTGCTGCAGGGATGTTGTATTTTGTAGGCCAACCCGGAAGTTAGCATCGCCCCAGTTCCCTCCACAAAAAGCCAATAGGATTTTTCCATTGGATTTAATATTATTGCAGAAAATAAGCTATTTGGCAAACAAAAGTTTATGATACTTACACGTTTTGTTCAGCAAGATAATCTTCACAAATGAACACCACTTTTATGATTTTTGAAGCGTAAATGCAATCGCCAGAGGTAAAAAGCTAGCATAGGCTATAATGAACTACACCACGGTCGCATGACTTCAATGTCACCACCACTAAGCTTCCAACTTGTAATTTGATTTTGTGTGCTTACCTCTTCTACAAAAGCCTCTCGGAAAGTTTGAATTAGAACAGTTTACAAGAGCGCGAGTATAAACACAACGAGGCTGTAAAGGCGGGCGAGAGAGTAGATGAGTTTCTGTGTTCAGCGTGACGACGTTTAATGTCCCCGACAACCTCTGTAGTCTCATTTAGCCACTTGTTAGCAACCGCCTATTTTAAGACACGTAAAGGCTTCAAAATTCATGGGGGAGATATTTACTGATGTATTTTATGTCATAGAACAAAATGTGAAAATCTCTGCTAAGAAAGAGCTGTTGTGCAGTCAACTGCGCAAACAGATTTAGAGACAATACAGGTAGATAAGTCTTTACAAAAAGGCCAACGAGAAAAGAAGCAATGGGAATTAATACTTCTGTATACGTCTTAATCCTGTTTCTGAATGAAATTTGTAATAAAAACAAAATATTTTACAAATCAGTGTAGAGATTACTAGAAAATCCTTTTAAGTCCTCGTGATTTTGGTCAGGCTGACAAATCTTTCTTTAAATGAGAACTGATTCAGCATTGCACAACGTGGTCGGACTCACGATGGACTTGAACATGATGGATTCCATGCATTCTTCTTCCTTGTCAAACCTGGTGCCCTTAATACCCACAATGCAACTCAACCGCAGACAGTTTGGTTGGAGATTCGAGTGTGCTATGCTAGTAGCGGCTAATGTAGCCTCGAGCTGCTAGTCTTAAGCAGAGATGAGGAGCGGGCTACAGAAGTCTGGTAAGCTCACTTTTTTCTAACTCCACAACCCCAGATTTATTTTCATTTTCCAACTTGAATTCTTCAGCTCCAACCAATGTTGACTCAACTCACTTGAGGTAATTTATTCGATTTTGCGCAGCTCTGGAGCCACAAAAGGCTTTATATAATTCTTTTTACATACGCAGTAGTACTCCCCAAGATGTAAAATTGGTAGAGTGACTTTTTAAAGACCCCAAAAACCCATTTTCTCAATCACCTTCTTACTCTGAACGATCAGGTCCTACATAAACACACAATATTTTGTCAAAGTTACTGCATTTTTGGTTATTTCACATGAGAGATTTCTGAATGTATTGTTTTCTCTTGCGTTCTTCTTACTAGTTGAAGTGGGCAGGGCTCAGTTGGAAAAAACGTTGTCACTTCCGCGCACCAATAAGGATTTAGGAACATTTGAATCAGGATTTGTAGACAGTTGTGTGCTTGTTTGCTTACCTAGCCACAGTCAGTCAAACTGGACAAAAGCCACACCCACACAGTCCTTATGAAACAGATTAGAGTTTTTGAGTGTTACATTTTAAAGAGGTACTACTCACTGAAACATGTTTTTTGAGCTGTAAACTAAATGATATGACTGTACTGCGATGAAACACAATGCTAGTGTTAATATTGACATTTCTTACCAAATTTATAAAAATTGGCATTTCATGGGTTGAAAATGACCCTCATTTTTTAAATTTGCTGTGAGAGAGGGTTCTAGCAGAATTTGAGGGTGTAGTTATACTTTACGGATGTTTTTTTTTTCTTCAGAATTTCACTTTGATTGCTGCACATTTAACCATGAACATTTAATGCTATGGAACACAATGTAAACTATATATACCTGTACACATACAGTATATATCAATTTCTGGCAACATTTCAGCTTCCACAGACCACTGACTGCCTGGTACTTCATTGTCAATTCTTTTTAAGATATTTTGTTTGTTTCCATCTTGATATTGCAGCTCTTCTGGTTCATTGCAGACTTACAAAGTTTAATTTGCCATTCACTGTTGGTGAGGGAGGTAGGCCAGCTGTGGATTATCTCTCATCTGTATTATTCTGTCCCGGCTGGTATCAGAGGAGCATATAACAATTGTTGTTTTAATAACATGTGGCAATGCCTGTACTGTTTATGAGGAAGAAACCATTAGTGTCAATAAAAATTTTTTAAAAAGCGAGACTGATTTAATCAATGTCATCAATCATGATTAAGACAGTGGAAGCGTCCACTAAAAAATTCAAACAGAAGGAGTGTTTTCTGCCCTCAAACCTCATCTTTAGTGAAAGGGTTACTTGTGGCACCATGCAGCTTCAAAGAGCCACCCTGCCTAGCACCCACAAATAGAAAATTTGAAGGGGAATTTTAAATGGAAGTGGATTAATATTTCACCTTAACGTTGATACATGCTGCCACTGTAGACATTTTCCTCTGCGAGCGAGTCGCTTATGCAAACGCATGCAGTGACGTTATCGCGGCCTTGATCTGGCACATCCTCTCCTTTCCACTGTGCATTAGAGGTGTGGGCCTCCTATGCAGAGCGTTACTGTCATCACCACTTAGTTTGTCACCCCAGCTGCCTGCTCTGTCATTTTCTCATTCACAACAGTAGTAGAGATAACAGGGGTTGAAGCGATGAAGGCACTGATGGATGGAAGGTATTATTATTGACTTGAGGTGTTTGCTGACTGCGTCCTGAAGAAATACGTGGCATTTTCCATTAAATTTGAGTGCGCAAGGTAATTTCTCGAATCTGCAGTATGGTTCTGCTCTATGCAACAAAAAAAACTGATGAAATGTATTGAAATTTCCACTGACATCTTCTGTTACTAACCAAAATCAGTGCAAAAAACACTCAAGCTACTGGAGATGTAATGCAGAGAGTTTGATCATTTTCTGAGAGGAAAATAAAAATTACATTAAATTCTCAGTCCTTTTTAATATTGTCTCCTCTACATGTTGTACTGGTCTTTACTCAGGTGAAGGACAGGGGAAATCTATTTTCATTAAAGTTGCATGACAGTGCCTGAAGACAACCGGCAGTTACATGACAACAATCGATGCTGCTCCCTCATACCCGTGTCACCAGATGTGCTTTGAGTTGACCCTTGAGTCAGGACTTAATGACGCTCTGGCATTGCAGTAATATACTACTACTGCCCTGTTTTTAGACACCTTGATAGGAAAGCACGTTGGAGGTTGAGCAGGCTTTATGATCTATGTGTTTCCTGTCTTTGAGCTGGATTTTAAGCATGATGACAAGCTCAGCTTTGTCAGTTTGAAATTTTGAAAGGTGCAACAGTGCAGATTTGGCTTCTGGCAAAACAGGAGGAGGAGGAGGGGCTTGGTAATAGAGCAAGCAACTTCTGTGCAGACAGTATGCAATTAAATCAGAAATGTTAAAGGACGTCTGAGTCAGCAGAGGGAGCAAAAAAAGAGTGATTTTTTTTCTATCCATCCATCCATCCACTATCTATCTAACACAAATTAATCATATGTGCCCAGCAGGCTAGATCACTTACAGTATGTTGTATATTACAAATTAATGATTTGAAAATGAAAACAAATGATTTAATGGTTTAATTGCTGTTTAAAGTGCACAACAAAGAGCATTTATGGGCATCTACCAGTATCTTTATTGCCCCAGTAAAGCAAAGCATTAAACCTGCAATAACAGTGGAAACAAGTTGTGAACATAACATTGACATATCATCACCTTTTAAGTTGATATGATGAACTTGTTAGCAAACTGCTGCTTATTTACACATCCAGCTTTTTCGGAGCAACATTGTCATTCATTTGGAGTCGTGTTTCTGTCCACCTGATGAATCTAAGTCCAATATTCACTCTCTTTACTGACTCCTGAGGGAAATAGCTGGCTATTTAGCTGCTAAATGCTCCACTATGTTCACCAGCTAGTTGCTAACTGTGTCTGTCTGCTGTTTGGTGCTGAGCAGGTAGTGTGCAAAGGGTTTTTAGAGCTTTTTCATTAAAAACAGCTGCCTGCTGCGGCCGAAAACTACGTGATGAGAGTGAACTAAACAGTAAAGCTGTGGACCAGACAGATGAGCTGAAACTCACTATACAGCTCCATAAAGCAGAGGAGAGCAACATTATCATTCGTTTAGAGTCATGTTTTGGCCACCTGATGAAAGTCCAATATTTACTCTCTTTTAGCTCTGTTTTTGGTCTCCACCAACTCCCGACCCCTTTCACATTGTCACATTGTTATTATAAAAATATCGATTATAGCCACTTTAAGGAAACTCGAATGCCATGTTTTTTGCCATTTCCCTGAAACTATGTGTTTAGAGCTTTGTGAACAGGAGGTTGTAACCTTTCGTTGCCTCAGTCTTTCCCACACCTGGTAGCCTGGAATGATTGAAAGTGTACAGTAGTACAGTAAACTGAGCACATTCTCACTATGTCTGGCCTTGTATGTGTTGTGACAGAGGGAAGATATTTGGGGAAGATATTGTTTATAACCAGAAACAAAGTTTATGTTTCTCATCTGAAGGTGATTCACTAATTAGATGTATGTTTGCTTTAATGAGATGTAGCAATTTCACATTGAATGAGATCCACTTTGCAAGATCTTTGTCAACAGATAAGGAGGAGGGAAACTGGGCTGAGGGAACAGGTGGTAGACATTAATGAGCAGCTCCAAAAAAAACCAGTTCATTCAAAACAACTGTTCCTAATCCTCATTCTTGAAAAACACAATAGTAGCACTGATCCATGCGGTAATGCACATGAATGTTTTATCTCTACTTGCTGTTTGAAGACATAAACAAACCTCTTGGACCTCCAGAAGACGACCTTGAAAAAAAAAGCATCCTAAATTCAGCAACATGCAGCATACAAAAATACACCCCCCTCCCAAGCAAGTTATGCTTTTCTCTGCATTGAGCAGAAACGGCACTGTACTATGATGCCACACTGAAGGACTTTGTAACCAAGGCAACTAACAACAGGCGCAGAGAATGGTCAGATTAGCCGGTGAAGTGTGAAGAGGAAGCATTTCAGATTTTACATAAGGCAAAACATCCAAGCTGTCTTACATCAAGACATTGCATTAAAAACTGAAATAAACCGTTTCACTTTGGTATATTACTTGTAGCAGCCTTTGTGGTGTTTTTGGTGAGATTTTATGCGTTGTTTCATTATATTAAGTACAAATTCACAGGGGAATGTTTAGACACCGGGCTCAACACAAGGCTGGAGATGAGCTAATCACATGCTTCTGGAAAAGAGCTTGGTGGAGGTGGATGCCTCCATTAGCGACAAGGATTCACACCTCAGTCATTCATCTCACCACCTCCCACTGCACTGACCCCCCTGTCACATGTTCTGAGTCACCTGGCTCCTCGCCGCTTCTCCCTGCTTGTTCTCTCAGCGTGGTACGTCAGCCTCTCTCTCTCTCTCTCCCTCTTGCTCTCTCCTCGTGGAGCACACCAACACACCAAGAGCAGATTAACTGTATCACTGCCTAGACAAAGCAAGAAAACAGAGGAAAGTATATTTAGGTACAGACTGCTACTATTGACTGGAGAAAGGCATCAGAGATAGGATTTTTTCATTGACGTGGGACGAAAAGAAGCACGAGTCCAGCTTTGTGCTGGATCGTAGGTTTTTGAAGAGCAGTGAGCCTGGTCTTCCAGCCACATTAACTTATATGAGAAAGGCCAAGCATGCATCAGAAGACCAACCCCATGGGCTTTCAGTGTTACAGCTCCAATTTTCCCAGCACACATTTGTGCTGTGGACACTTTAAATGAGTCAATCAGTTCAGACTGGCTTTATTGTGCCCGCACTGTTGCATGTTAGTTCTGCCAGGAACATTGCCGTCATGAAGATAAAACTAGAACAGAGCCATGTGTCACACATAAAACAGCCCCAACATGCATACATAATAACAGCAACTATGTTGGATAAATAAAGAACTACAAGAACAATAATTATATGGTATATGTTCTAAAATGTACTATTATATGCTTTGTGTATGAACATGCAGTGTTTGGGTAGAGCTCACCTTTTGAAACAGCAGTTGAGAAAGCAATGTAACCTCAAGGTCCATTTTGTAGCTGTTCACATGCTCTTCATTATTCAGTTGTGATGCATTTGTAGATGTTTTGTTAACAAGACTAATGCTAACATGCTCACAATGACAATGCTAACATGCTGTTGTGTAGGAGGAATACATGTTTACCATGTTCACCATCTTAGTTTAGCGTGTTAGCATGCTAACATAAACACAAAGTACAGCTGAGGCTGTTTTGCAGGTATTTGGTCGTGAACAAAAGTATTGTACAAATAAAAAATTTGACCTGCTTATGGTGCCATATTAAAATTTGAAAGATAACCAAAGTTATCCTTCAATATATATTTGTTGTATGTATTTAATATGATCTACATACTCTATATAAAATGCATGTAATACAACCATACAACATAGGTACATGATAATGTATGAAGGGTGAAAATGGCTATAAGCATGCAAGACAAAACAAACAGAGGATATTTATACACTTTTAATTCTACATTTTAAGCCATAAGGAGGCAAGATACTGCAGGAATAAATGAGGTGTTGACAGATGTGTCTGATGTAGTGAACATCACTGGTGTTTTTTGGGTTGTTTTTTTTTGGATCAGATGATAATCTGGTGAAGGGGTGTGCATGATTTACACATCATGCCTGAACTTTTGCTGAGTGGATATAATAATAATAGTTGGAAGGCAGACATTAGCTCTTTCTCATTTCTTCTACTTTCCTGGTTTTAAACATGATTTCCCCCCAAATTATTAAGCTCTAAAACTAAGTTATTTTGGCTCTAACTTGATGATGCTTCTAAAAGTATATAAAAGGTTATTTACTGCATGGATTTATTAGATTAACATCCTTTGCTAAATACAGTACAGTGAGTAGAGCTGAGTTGGAGTGCAGCACAGGACCGGTAAAGGTTTGGACTATGCTCTCTTTCCCTTTGAGAAGGACAAATGTGATCACACTGGGTGTGAAACATGCATGAATGCCTACAACAATTTAAGCATTGGCCGAAGCGCAAACTAGATGACGTTGTTTGGGCAACAGCAAATGTAGCCAGCATGGGGATCGGGGTTTGCTTGGCGCTGCTGACGAGCAGGTGGGCCGGACTGGTGGGCAGGCGGTGCTGTGATTCCGCCGGGGCTATCAATGCCATATGCAGGACAGCTCACCACCCCTCACTGGGTCTGTGCTTACAGTGGGCCGCAGCACACGTGCTCACCCCGGTCTGAGGAGTGAGAGCGTGTCCTCCCAGCAGGTAAAGTTCGTTCTACACCAAGAATATGTCATCTCTTACAGATAGAGGTGGTCTGCTTCTGCTGTTTCACCCTCGTGACCACTGTATAACCATGGAGACAGAGGGCTGTTATGTTGCATTTACACTCATTTGAAACTTTTAAGCCACTGCAATGTTTATTTATTTTCTACAGGTCGTTCAGCAGTATCTCCAACATCTGTTTACCTGCATGCAGCGAGAAATACAGCTGTTGCACTCTACTGTAATTTGCAAAGCAGCTAGAAAGTCATTGCAAGCTGGCTTCTCTTGCTAAGTATCCAAAAGCACACAGCAGTAACACGATCCTAATTTTCATGAACATTCTGTCAAGAGAGATTACGCATCCTTCATCCTTCATCTGGGTTTTCTCCCCCAGAGAGAATAGCTTGTAAATATGATGAGGCTGTGGAGAATATTACAGAACTGATTTACTTTACATATTTATTAGGAGACTGTAGAAGACTGTGGAAACTTTATATTTTTCTAGACAAAAATCATTATAATATCCCAATTTTAAGGGCTGCACTGGTGTAGTTATTAATCCTGCAGGAGCTGTCTTTTTGCAGCCAATGCTTTATAAGTGATGCACAAACATGAAGCGAGTTAATATTCTCAAATATGACCCAATCAGTGAATTAACCAGGCTTTGACAATGTTTCAAAGACCTCTGCAAACATCCTGGATATTTATGCCTGCAGCTTTCTTTCTGCAGGGCGTCTGTCAAGTTGTGTCTGATGTAATTTATGACTTTGCAGCAATTTACCGATGGCTCATTTGCACATGGCTACTCAAGCTCACAGGTCATATTTTGTGGCGACTGTTGACTTAGAACTTTGTGTTTTATTCATTCAGTTACATTCATTACACAGTATTTTGTTTGAGTAGCAAGGATGATTATTCTCACAAGCTCCATCCTGGAAATAAACTTGAGTAGTATTTTTGGATGCCCTGATTTAAATTTTAATTAAATTTCTGTTATAGAAAAGGTTTTAGTTTAATTTTTTTCCCATTAAAAATGCTTTTTTTGTGTTAATTTGTTTATTTAGTACTGGCAGTTTTAGTTCCAGTTTTTGTTAACTAAAATCACCTTAAAATGAGCTGATTGTATCAGTTGTTGTTGACATCTGCACACTGTTAACAATGCAGGGTGAGCAATACACAAACCATTGTTGTTTAAGAACGGCCACTCATTTTATTTAGCTGATTAATCTGATCTAATTTCAAATATTATTGGCTGTGTTTACATGAACCCTAAAATTCCACTAATAATGGGCCAATAACAGCCCAATCAGAATATAAATGCCTCAGGTAACCACCTCAGTCGGAAGAGACAATAGAAAAATATTAGCGCCTAATAACCATGTAAGTGCTTAATCCGATCGTTTCTCTCTGGTTGGAATATTAGGAACATTAGGTGACGAACGAGTTTGCGGGAAGGACTGAAACATGGCGGCAGCAAAACCAAACTGATCTGTGGCTGACACAACTTTTTTGTTGGAGACCTTAAAAGATTTAAGAATTGTCTGAAGGCTTGATACGATGTGTTGTTCAAATAAGGGTTTGAAAAGATACATGAAGCAGAAAAAAACCCTTCTTCTTCTTCTTCTGTTATATTTCTGGCAGATCAGATGCTTCACAGCGGGCGGAACCACTTTGCACATGTCAAAAAAGTCATATTCTGATTAAAGGCTTTGGGGCATGTAAACGCACATCTTATCTAATCCCTTTATTTAGTGTCCATGTAAACAGTTAAATTGGAATCTCTAATCAGAATGATTTCAATCGGGTTGAAGAAATATTTCAGCATGCCACCGCAGCTATTGACTATTAATGAGTTATTTCTGCATTCATTCTTAAATACAACAGTGTTTATGCTTGTTAATATATTGTGTTCATGTTTGCCAATATTTAAAATATTAGCTGAGGTAGTAAAAAAATGTTTACTCCAAGGTTTATCCAGTCCAACCCATACAGCCATAAAAAATAAATGACTTGGAATATTGAAATGTGTGGGCTGTGTAGCATTTCTACCAAAACAATGTACTGGAAAGATTTTTCTAAAAAGATGTGAACTCTCTGCAACCTTTCAGTAGTAATAGAAAGTATTATATTGATCAACAAGGCTAGCAATCCCCCCGATACACAGTGCGTATTGGCATGACTGAACATTCCTTTAAACTGGCAAGAGACTTCCCCGAGTGTGGACAACAAACATTCCCATCCACAAGAGTTTGCCTCACCGCTGACAATGTGCAAAGTGCAGCAATAAGGCAATATAATCTCATTGAGATTACAATATTACAATCAGAATATAAGCATTAATGTAGTGTGCATTGTGTACCCACTAATCCATTGCTTTGAGATTAAAAATAAGGCATAAAGAAAGCAACTCGTACATAACTAACAACTTACTACTGACCATGCTGTGGTCTGTGAGCTTCTCTTAAACCAACAGTTCTTTTATATCATTATGTCATATTTGGAGCAGGTATTTGTCACACGCCAGCAAATGAAACCATATCAGTATCTAGTCCCATTGTTTGTTTTGTTTGGCCGACAGTTCAATGTGAACTCCAGTTGAATCATAACAGCAGCAGCGTAGTGCCAAAATTTCACTCCCTGTCCTGTTCTCTTTGTCTCTGAAATAAAAGCAGTTTCACATAAACATAGTGTGTGCTGCGATGGCTGACTGTGAGCCTAAATACAGAATTTATTTATTCGATTTTGAGGGAAATCTGGAATTGTTGATTATTTAAGAACCAAATGCTTTTATTAGAGGTCAGGATAGGTGGCCATGGTGAAAAAATATTTTTTAGTTTGTATTAAAATGATAAGTTGGTCATTATTAACTGTACAACAAATGAAGCTGAAGGTTTTTTGTATACACATGTATGTGCATACGCACACATGCATGCACAATTCCAAAATGTACATACAGTTCACAGACTTTTCATTGAAAGTGGTAAATTAGTGGAAACATTCAAAGTAGGATTAATACTGTAAAGAATGTGATATGACTGTCCTTATGGTACTTAATATCTCATTCCAACAACAGTGCTTTAGATTTTAATCTTCAACTGTGCTGCAGCACAAAATAAAACAGCAGAAAGAATTGAGACAAGCATCACATTAACTAACACGAACGGATACAATATCATTGTTCCATTTTCTAGGCTTCTCTCCAAAGCAGCAAGCGTTAGAGAGAAACTTCTCTTTGATTTCACACCAAGTCCTCAGACAACAACAGCTCTGCAGCAGTCCAACCCATCAGTTTCTATCCCCTCCAAGAACCTCGTAACGCACTTCTAACATGAAGCGGCATGGTGCCCTGGCCATGAAGTCTCTTCATGCTGTTGAGTTTTATTTCCTCTCTCAGAATAAAAGAGAATTTAAATGAACATGCGGATGGCTTTCAAGATTGGACTTGGATGGAGAGCTAACAAAATGCAAAACTGGTTAACTTGTGAACAATAAGGAGGCCAGTGTACAAGACTGAATCATGACCTCCTAACTGGTTCTCATCTGTTCCAGATGATCCAGCTGAATGAATATTGGTTTCCAGCTGAAAAAAACAAAGCAAAACAAAAAAAACTGGTGGCGTGAGCCAGGTCTATTTCATACACATGAGTTTGCCCTGCCTTTGCACACCGTTAAACCTTCCACTGCAGTATTCCTGTTTTTGCTGACTCACTGTTTTTGCTGAATATCATCAATTAGTCACAGCACCGAGACAGCAGATCTGTACTGCTCAGTCGTATTAAAACACTTGCTTAATGCCTCATATTATTGATCTGTCTTGAATTTTAAAAGTCCCACAATTATGTATTATTGTTAGCTTCTTTTTTCTTATACATATTTTATGTATATCTCAGCATAATTTGATCTTTTCCATAACATATAAAGTATTTTTCTAAAAAGTGCAGCCTGCCCCACTCCCTGTAGATCGAGGCTATTTCATAGCAAAAAGACATCACATAGAATGAATCTAAACCATGCAGATACCCACATCTTCATCACGCATTCATTGCCTTTGAGCAATGTATTCATCATAGCGCATTCGGTTTCAGTTGTGCTGGACTTCAGACAAAACCCTCCAGATCTGCCTTGTTTTAAACATCAGGCTCCGGGTGCAGCAGTGGCAGCCTCAGCCCCCCCCTCTGTCAAAGGCATTTTCATGCTCTGAACTTCCTATTTTCAGTTCAGTGAAACGATGATATAAGAAGCCTCCGCTCCCCGGTGGAGAATAGAGCTGTTCAAACTGAATGAGAAGAGAGAATAAAAGATGGAGCTAGCACGCAATGCTACGCAGAGCTACAGCGGTAATGAGAGCATTAGACACAATCTATTTATTTTACATAGAGGAGGGAAAACACAACAGACTGTGTGAGAGCACAAGGAGATGGTGCTGGAAAGAATTTGTTGTCATATTGGAGTTATGGAAAAATGTGTTCTCTTTTTGTGCCTGCAGAAAAGACCTTGGTCTCTTTGCCAGAAAGATTACGTCAGTCTTGTGCATTTTTTTCTCTGTGATGAGACCTTATTGCATTTTTATGGATGGCAATGTCGTTCGGCCTGCCAGTCTGTCAGTGGATCGGCCCACCACTTTGGTCCAAACTGAAATATTTCAACAACTATTCGACTGATTGCCAGGAAATTTTGTACAGACATTCGTGGTTATCAGAAGATCCCCTGACCTTTTATCTTGCACCACCACCAGGTCAGAATTTCACTTATCCACTGAAATATCTACTTAACGGACTCTGGATTCCCAGAGGATGAATCCTACTGACTTTGATGATCCCCTGAATTTTCCTCTAGTGCTACCACGTGGCAGACATTTTGTTTTTCAGTGAAAACTATTGGATTGGTTGTCATGAAATTTTGTACAGACATTCATGGTCCCCAGAGGACTAATTCTAATGACTCTAGTGATTTCCTGACTTTTCACTTATCTAATGAACTATCTCAACCTCTTGTTAGTCGACGGGCACAAAACTTTGTACAGACATTCATGATTCCTAGAAGATGACTCCTAATAACTTTGGTGATCCTCTGACTTTTCATCTAGTGCCACCATCAGGTCAAATTTTTTAATTTGTATATACTTTTGTTTAGGACTAAATAACTGCTAAACTAATGACATTTCATTCGACTCAGCTGTACTTTGTGTTTACTGCCAATTAGCAAATGTTAGCATGATGGTGAAAATGTACCTGCTTAACATCAGCATGCTAACATTATTGTGAACATGTTAGCTTGCTAACAGTAGCATTTAGCTCAATGCTACTGTTAGTGCAGCCTCACAGAATAGCTAACATGGCTATAGATTCTTAAAATGGTTATAATAAATATTTTTATAATAAACCTTGTATCAAATGACAATATGAAAACAATGTGACAATGTGAAAGGTATGATGAACCTACAAATAATTATCACCTGAATCTGCAGCTCCCCTCGGCTTTATGGAACTTTATAGTAGGTTTTTAGCTCATTGTTTGGCTGTTTAATCTGTAAATGTACAGTTTTGATTCATTCTCACTCGTTTTCAGCAGCACAAGGCAGCTGTTTTCAGCAGAAGAACTCTAAAAACCCACAGAACACTACCTGCTCAACACCAAACGGCAGATTAGTGACTAGCTGGTGAACATAGTGTAGCATTTAGCAGCACACAGTATGTCTGGGCTAGCAGGAGTCTCTCCATTCAGCTAATGTGATTTTGCATCTTTCCAACATCAAGAGATATCAATCAAGAAGAGGAAAGCATATAATATTGCAGGCAGAAAGCTGCAATGATCTGAAATATCTTACAGTATACCCATGTGCTTCTTCTCTTGCATGACAGAAGGCAGCAGGGACCGTGCATGTGACTGTCATCTGGAAACCTAGATGTATCTGCACTCTTAACACCCTCCACACACACACTATTAAACAGGGACTGTCATTAAAATGTAGGAGGCTTTATTGTAGAGTGAGTCTAATGCTTTGTCAAACAAGACAATTATGTAATACCAGATGTGATACAGGAATGTCATGCATACGAGAATGTACATGATATGGAGTTAGACTAGTCTACAATAGCCTACGGTTGCCTTCTGCTACGGTTCAGCTAGTGCAACACAATTTCCCTCAAGTTTGCCACAGGAAATAGTTCATCCCATAATGGGGAGGGATTCACTGTGGTGTAGTATTGTTTGCTTTCAAATGTCATCAATTTACAGTCTCCTCCTGTCAGTTTCATTAATGGGCTTTTTTGAATTTACTGCTCATAATTTGCCTCTCTTTTGCGCGATCAATTTCACAGTCAGCACTCTGAGGGGACTTTCAATTAGTGTGAGCTCGACATTAAAACCGAGCCTGCTTTATTTATCCCTGCCTTTAGATGAAAATATTTTATGTAATGCCGATTTTATGCGCGGCAATTAACGTTTCTGTCCACTGAAGCAGCACGGAGAAACCGAAAGCTAATGAAATTGGCAGTGCAAAGGCTTCTGTGTTGTACAGGAGAAGCTGAGCCACTGGGTCTCCTCATGTAAACAAGAGACCTGGGGTTTTTTTGTGGGGGTTTTTTTGGAGTAAAGAGGACATTGTGCTCCTTTACATTATGGTTGTGTTAAAGGGAAACTAAGTTTATCTATCTGACTAATGTGAATTCACATAACTGCCAGTCATAAGATAAAATATAGCTATCAAACTCAATATTTTCAACAACATCTTTAAACATAAGAAATGTACCATTTCAGCCACTATGTGAGTTACCTTTTATATGATTATAACATCTTTATATGATGAGCATGCTTTCAGCCCATTCATCTCAGTGTCCTTGGGTCGGATCCATGGGCCTGCATTGCTCTATGCCACAGTGTCTTTTTTGATTCTACCACTGGGTGGTGCCAAAGTCTGAAATATTCAAATTCTACACACTCTCAAGCAAATTGCTAGCCTGGGAACCAAATGAATCTGCGAGCTCATGTTTGATTTGCTCTGGCAGTTGTGACAGATTTCCAGCCGACCTGGCCAATCACAACCGTTTATGTGGGACAGGTTTGATATGATGACTGTAGCCTACAGAGGAGCGTTGTTGAGGCATTTTCGTAAACAACCAAGATGGCTGCCGCTGTTGTAGAACGTTCTGAATCTGCTATTGCATCAGTATTAAACGAACTGGGCAATATGTTTTCTCTAAAAGCCTTAAGATAAGAAAGATGTGTTTGCCGATCTTCTGACAGGATTCGCTCAGCGCTACGTCACTCGTTTCATTGCTCTGATTGGTTGTAGGTCTATCCAATTGCGTCCAGAGGCATTTTGGTCTGCGCCTTGAGTGGTGAAAATGAACTGAGTGGTTCCAGACTAATTTGCATTTGTGAATTGGTCTGGCAATGTCAGGCTAGCGAATTGCCAAGTAACAGGGCTCAAATGAAGAGTTTCTTATAGTATTATGCAGTCACCCTGCATATTTTTGCATGAAAATGAATACAACTTTTGCTCCAAAATGTAAAAATATCAGTACATTCATTTTACATTTAACATCACATACAGAAAAAATACCGCCTAAACAGAAAGAAGAAAAAGGGTTAGGAAAAGTACAGTTGCAGCCTGAGTATTATTAGTGGTTGTGGTCATTTCTATGGAGCAAATTTTCTACCTTGTATTCAAGTTGAAACTTCTACACTGGGACATTTTTACAGATACTTTGACTTCTGGACGACATCTGCGAATTTTCAGGTTTCTTATAGTTCACAGTACAGTAATGGAGGCACCAGACACAGTAAATTATATGTATGAATGTGTGTACCAAGCTATCGGTGTTTGTGTGGCTGTGTGTGCATAGCCATGTCAAGGTTGTGTTTACCACTGTCAGACAGACTGGACCAGGCTTCTCAGCAGAGATACAGTGAGGTTAGAGTTGGTTAGACTCTTGCATTAACCCTCCCTGAGCCTGCCTTCATCACACATTCTTTGAGCTGTATCTGTACTTAGGGCATTCAAAATGTGCTCTTACCACCGCATGTTGCGATTCACCACACTCACACCAACACTCTCGTGCATCGGACTTAACATGACATAAAGGTACAGGAGTTTTGACAGCAGAGACATTTCTTGGGCTAAAATTAGAAATAGTTGCTGTATCCATTGCAAATAGGAAAGGACACAAATCTTCATAGTACAGTGCAGAATATGTATTCAAACTGTAATGTACACATTACAGCATATGTCTCACAAACACTATTCTCCCTCAGGATGAATTGTCTGTAGCTGTTTTATCAAATCAAACTGGCATTTGTTTTCACACACTCTCTCACAGGGAAAGCACTTATGAGCCATCTTACCTGAAGAGTAATAAACTGTATACAGCATATAGGCTGTCAAGGTCACACTGAAGCACCCTCAGGCAGCCATATTGGAGGTCAACACTGGGCATGCAGCCGTGGGTGGACTGCATTCCTAAACATACAATTTGGCGTCTCAGCAGGATTCAATTGTCACAGTGATTTTTTGCCCTGCTTCTGCTGACTAACTGATTACTTAACTTCTTAGATATTTGATCAGTGTTATTGCTTGTTAGCTATTAGCTCAATTTACTGTGTCATTGTCTTGTTGTAAACATAATTACATGCATTAGATTGTAGCTAATAACATGTTACTGTATGATTCTGATCATTGGCTACATTTTTAAATTAGCCTGTAAACCATTGAATTAGCCAGTAAGCACATTAGCCAACCATCCAGGTTAACTGAGCTAACTCTTCAAGCTAGAACCCAGTGTTGTGGAACAGTTCTGAGTCCTGTGGCAGTAACAACAGTTGTACACTACATGACAGCATTACTGAATATAGCTACATCTAAAACAGGCTTTTTTAGGTGCTCTCCGTTAGCCTATTACACAAAGCTCAGTCACTCATTGACTACCATGATAGTGTACAGTTATTTTATAGTTGGGATACAACTACAAAACCAATATCAAACTACCTAAATACTTTAGTAGTAATAACCAGTGCTGGGCAGTACAGTAATGTGATTACTTTTTTCAGTAATGAGTAGTGTAAGGGATTATAATTAGTTTGGCAGTTAGCCTCCACCAAAAGAGGAGAAATGTGACTCCCAGAAACAAGAAATGCGACTCTGATAATTCCAAAGTTGTCTTATTTATATATAATTTACTGGCTTGCTGACGTTAGCCACGGGTACAGTACATTCAGGAATGACCTCATTTTGTTGTTGTTAGTTGGAGGGTGTAACTGCACAGCTGATGTTGGAACTTCTGGAGAGCTGTGTGCAGTCACCGAGGCTAAGCTAACTTAGCTGCTGGATGGTCAGTAAATAACTCCAAACTATAGGCTGACTGCATGTTAAACCACAATGTCTCGTTTTCTGATTCTACTCGTGTTAAATACAAAAGATGAGATGTACGGTAAAGTAAAGTAATGAGTAATGTAATGCATTACTTTTGCGTCTGCGTAATTTCTAAAGTAATGTAATTACTTTTTCAATGAGTAATGCAGTTGATTACAGTTTTCAAGTAACTTGCCCAACACTGGTAATAACACAGGCAAACTGCTGCACATTTATTGTGTTTAGAACAATTTAAGAAGATAATCTGATCCAACATGATCATTTATTGAACTCTTCACTTTCTGCTTTGTTCATTAATTTATTGACTTATGCTGGCTTATTTCTAAAACATATTTGTAAAGTGTGTCAGACTTGTAAATGAGCACAAGTCATTAATTAAATAATTAAATAATTCAAATCATATGCCAAAAATCTCCATTCAGCAAATTTTAAATGCAGGAAATGAAACCTCTCCCCCTGGCAAGCCAAGTCAAGCCCACAATTACCATTCAAGCACTTAGTAGCAGCGACAGCTGATCTAGCTTGACGCTCTGAGAAGCTGTTCACTGGCTTTGTAATACAGTTAAAAAATACAAAATTCCTGTGTACTGTCCTGCCTAATAAGCCCATGCTTTTTGTGTCCCCGTTCTATAGCAGAAAAATAATGGCATGGTGGGCAGCAGTTGTAGAAAAGACAGTCTGCTTGTCCTGGGAGGGCAGGCAATATATCGACTGTAGAAGTGTGACTCTTGTACAGTATATGTGACAAGATCCTGCAGTCTCACCTCCCTTTTAGAAGCTGTAAGAGGGGGCTGTCATTTTCCTTGTGATTCTTGTTCAAGGTTAAGTCTGTGGTGTTCGCTGCAAGTGATTCACCATAGAGGGGCTTCAGCTGTGACTGTGAGAGAAGACAGAAGGAAGTGGGAAGGAAGTGAAGTGGAGGAGAGTGAGGGTTCTCACTCTCTGCTGCTGAAGAAGCCACTGCAGTGTTTTCTCATTCAGTGAAGAATGCAGCAATATCAGTCAGATACAGAGCCTTGTTTTGAATGAATGACAGCACATATATTGCGATCGTTTTCTAAAGGCATGGATGATTAGGGTCCCTGGCCTTGAATAAGTCCTCTTAAAAAGATATAAGGTAGATTGCAAAGCCATCCAATCCTCCCAATTCTTGAGAGATTAGCTGTGTGTGAGGCTGACGCAGACACCGCCAATCATTGCAATCGGTGCTGAACTGGGATTAGAGGAGGGCTGAGGAGAGAAGGCTGGTAATTATTACAGCACTGCCACAGCTGCCATGCTTTTGCTCCTAGCACGCTGTTAAGCATGCGCTCCAGGACACAGCAATTCCTCGATACAAGAAAGACACGGACTGTAGGCCCAGTGAGACACACTGTGGAAAAGGTTTGGAAAAGGATCAGACTGTCAGCCGTGAATAATTAATTCAATTGTGTATGCGCCCACTTTTAAAAACCTTTGCCACCATTTTTATTCTGATCCCGATCCATGCATGGTGCTAATTGATGCAACTTTCCATCTCTTTATTTATTTCATATCTGCTGTTGTTACCCTGCTCTTCTCACCCTCGTCATAGACCTCTCAGCTCCACGCTCCTCTGCTGGCCCTGTAAAGGTTGAAACAGCAAGCCTAATATGTTGCATTGCAACTTTAATTAGTGCGGTGAAACCCCCCTGAGTCAGTGCATGCAAACTTTTATGTCAACATTTCCAAGAAGCCATTTCCCCTTAAGTCAAACGTAAAAAGACATAATTCTTGTGAGCTGTAGTAATGAGGCAGTGTGATGATGTTGCAGAATGTTGTTCCTTCTTACCCAGTGAGTTTCTGAGAAGTAGCGCATTGAATCGCCACTGAATGAATGCAGTTTTTACTGTGAAATAATATACATATAAAGTCCTTTGATTTGGTCTTCATCTTGGGTGCCCATTTCCTCTGATTATATGCCGCGATAATTTTGCCAGCGTCAGAGGTACTTTAGATTTATTACATAACATCAATATTCCAGCTTGAGTATACTGTTCACAGAGTAAATCTCAGCACTAATGGGTTCTCGTGGCCCTTGGTTCAGTCCTTCATCCATAAAGATTTACTCAGAGTCAGACTGCTTAGGCGTTAATGGGATTTTACTGTTACTGTATAGCAAGCAATAACACAACAACTACAAGTGCAAAATGACATTTTGTATATATCTAAATTAATTAGATGGTTGTGTTTTAATTGTATGTGCTGCCTTTATGTTATTTAAATTATTTATTTTGGACCCTACGCCTGTACACCCTTCACACCTGGCCATTCTTTGATGTGTTATGTGTCGACATTTGACTTGAAAATGATTTGTTTGACACTTGTGTTGTTATGTCTTTAAAATCCATGTGTTGTCCAGCCTCCAAACTGCCACGTTTTTTTTGCACATCTGATATGTCACATATCATATAAAATCAAGTCATGTCAGATGAGTTTTACACCATTTATGCAGACATTTGTGTTTGAATTTCTATTCACATCACATCTCTGACATTGCAGCTCAGTCTGGCCTCTCAGATCAGGGTTAAGTTCTTACTCCATGCATGACATGTATTTGACATCATTATAAATGAACATGGAGGAGACGCTAAAAGCTAATACTGAAGACAGGGTGAATGATGAGGTTTCATTCAATATGTTATGAACAACCAGAAAATGTCAGAGTCAATAACAGTCAGAGTGATTTTAAATGAATCTTAGAAAATCAGATTTAAAAAACTGGTGGGATCTGTCTGCTGCCTGAACATAGTGTCAGTTCTCCGATCACAGTTGGGCTACTTCACTATTTGGTTTTCAAAACGAACCTATTACATTAAACATCTTGGTGTGATTGAAACCTTACGGCTACGTCCACATCGATACATTTTCATTTTAAAATGAAAACGATCTCCGTCCACTCAAGCGTTTTATCACCGTTTCAGATATAATCTCCGTCCATACTACACGCCTGAAAACGTATAGCTGACCATTCACGTTGCACTGGGCATGCACGTGCAGGTGTAAACAGGAAGCAGATTGTCTACTCTGCGGTTGGTTGTTAGTTGCAGAAAATACTACGTACAAAGAACAGCAATGGAGAAAAAAAGACCAGAGATTTCTATTGTTGGACTGACGACGAGGTGGAACTGTTACTGAAAGTAAGTGTTGAATTAACCGCTGGTAGTCAAGGCTGATTGGTTGTTTAGTTTCTTCCTGAAAAGGGACACATGATAGGGGCGTGACAAATCAGGGAAGGACACATGGTGACTGACAAGACCCAATCAGAAAGCAAACGTGGGTGTCTGCGTCATCGTTTTAAAGTGTCTCAGTTTCTGCCCGTCCTCACTAAAAGCAATCCCGGAGTTTTCAAACTAAAATGGGGTCGAAAATGCCAGAGTAGTGTGGAGGCTAGGCGTAAACATAGCAAAAGTTAAGCATTTTAAAATGAAAATGTATTAGTGTGAATATGACCTTAAAGTGTAACTGTAGCCCTTTTTTTTAAAAGCATTGCCTAAGGTAATGGTTTTCAAACCAAGATAGAGCTGATGTGCAGAAGTCCAACGAGAACTTGTTTTCTATCATCCTCCAGTCCTTATGTTTGTTTCCGGTTTAATAAGCATAGTTTCCTTGCAGTTTACTAGTGATAGCTACTTTTTTCACAGGAAGAGTTAGCGAGAGGCAACCATTTCAATTCAATTTCAGTTTTATTTATATAGCGCCATATCATAACAATGTTATC
>LKNJ01004290.1:56354-88261 GCA_002120245.1 Maccullochella peelii | reverse complement strand
TTAGCCTCCTTGCACCGGCTCCCAGTATGGTTTAGAATAGATTTTAAGATTTTACTGTTGACTTTTAAGGCTCTCCATGGCCTCTCTCCATCCTACATATCTCACCTCCTAGTTGCTTACAAGCCAGTACGTGGCCCGAGATCCTCGGACAGAGGTCTTTTGTCTGTTCCCGAAGCACGGCTGAAAACTAGAGGTGACAGAGCGTTTGCAGTCAGAGCGTCTAGGCTCTGGAACGAGCTGCCTGAGGACATCAGGTCAGCAGAATCAGTGACCGCTTTTAAATCTTTTCTTAAAACACACTTTTATCAGAGAGCTTTTCCTGATTTTTCTTGATTCTTACTGACTGTCCGTTTGCTGGTTTTATTTGTTTCATTTGTTTTATTAGTTTTATGTAATTGGTTCATTTGTTTTTATTGTTATTAATCTATCGGAAAATGTTTATGATCTGCTTGTTGTGAAGTTGTTGCCTTGTGTGAAGCACTTTGTAACGTGGTTTTAGTGCTCTATAAATAAAGATTATTATTATTAATATTTACACAGACCTTCATCTGTCAGAGGCTGTTGTTGAACTATTTTAAATATAACATATAATCACAACAGCTGTTCTAAGAACGCACTTTAGACATGAACGTTGTCTTAGTCTTTATTTGACCAGATTTGTTCCTTTTACGTCACAGGTTCATACAGATCCTACCAACACTGGATCCCACACCTGAAAGAACTTACCTGATGCTGTGTGTGGTCACTTGTGTTTGAATGTGCCACCCACTCCAGAGGTTTAAGAATCGAGGGACTAAACAGTACAGTTAAAGATAACCAGACAATTCATACCTCCATTGTGTTTACATGTGGTAAAACACTGTTGGTATTGCTTTAAAAATCAAACATCAAGTGGAGCCAGAAATCTAAACCCTTATTGTTTTTGTACAACATGAATGGAAATATAGAATGTATAAAGGTAGGGGATAAACTGGTATTCCTGTAAAGTTTCACTTACATGTGCCTGTGGTTCATACTGTAGGTCATGTATTAACAACAATCAACAAGTGTAAAATATAATAGAGAGGTCTGCAACAGGGTTTCATATTTATTACGTTTTCACAAACACAGCTAACATCAGCATCTGATGAAACATCCCTTGCGGTATTCATGACACAATTGTGAACACTGTACATTTGCGAAACACATCAAAATAAAAAACCTAAGCTAAGCCTTCATTTGAGCATTTCTTTTACTTTGGACAATATTTTTCATTGTTTCATTTCTCTCTATCCATCTAAACCCACCTTGTGGTGGACTGCAGCTTCGACAACCTCATGCTGACCATGAAAGTCCCCTCATTCCAAAAGTCACAGACGTCCCTACTTTTTCTATTCATGACAAATCTACTTTCTTTTACCTTCACACTATTTGCTGTCTGTCCAGAAAGTTCATAGTTTCAAAGCAGCAGGCTGGTCTGGATTCAAACCCCCACCCTGTTTGAGTATCCTTGTGTGCAAGGCTTTGAATCACAGAAGTTCCTGAATCACTCAGTGACACATCAGAACACCAGGCCTTCTTAAGACCTGTTAAAAAGGTATTTACACTTATACAGAATTTCATTTCTCTAAACAACAAGCTGTACTTTTCCTCTGCTGCACAGAAGTTAAAAAAAGAGCTCTTCTCCATGCACGTTCAACACCGCCTGCAAAGTGCTACCACAACCACAAAACAAGGCAATGGAAGATTTGTCTGAATAAATAATGATAATTCAAAGGACTTAACCCCGTCAGCGGGACCAGTGAGTTCATTGACGAGCTATTAAAATGGGATTAAATGGAAAAGTACACACTGACATAGATTAAACAGTAAGTTATTTGTGGATCGTTCTGGAAGACTAACATCATATCAAGTCGGTGAATAAATATTGGGATAGATTATATTTTCTGCCTGTATTGCACACCCTTATTATATATTATGTGTTAATTTTCAAGTTTTAATTTGGCAGTTAGTATACAGGAAGTGAGAGACAATATATCAACTACACACTAATCATACGGTAAAAGAAAATGTTGAACGAATGGCTAAACTAACCTGAGCACATAGTTTAGGGGAGGTTTTTCCTCTACTTTAGGACTTACACATAAAGTACACATCAACAATCATCACAATCAAAAAGGACGTGTACAGTGCCTAATTTATACTCTGTGTCTGATGGTCACTCTATTATGTGCAGCATTCAGGCGAGGACATGCATTACATTATATTTTCCTAACACTTATTATTAATCAGTTCTGTTACCTTAACACTATTTTATTCTGAAGGTCAGGCGTCCGTATTGCAAGTTGTATCGTTCCCATGAAACTGACATTTTGTTTCCCCTTACAGTTTATTTTTAGCTTGGTATATTAATCCATGCACTCGGTTTATCAATCATTTTGCACCGATTTCCACTTTTAGAAATGTTCTGCCATATGACCCCTTCACTGTTTTTTTGACTTCAGTACACAAAAGCAAATCTGTCTACCTGTAAGAGCAAATCAGAATGTTTTTCGTAATCTTTAATTTGGACTTTTCCACAGTCATAATAAACTGATAGACGGCGGTTGAGACAGTGATGGAGCAACATTTAAACCTTAAACCACAGCTTGGCATTTTCTACATTAAAACATTACAGCAGCTCAGACTGCAGAAAACTGACTTTCCTAATTCAAACTAAAACACCAACACAACACAACTGGCTTGGACTGGATTTTCCAGTTTCCTAGCATAAAGACAGTAAAGTAACATATTTCCAACAGATGATTCAAAATGAAAGAAGGGTGGACTGACCAGCAGATCCACAGTCTGTGAAATATTTGAAGTACAAAACAATAAGTCAGTCTCAAAATAATTACTCAGAAACAGTGATACACATACTGTAGGAATACATGGGGCTAAAACATACATCAGGCTGCAGATCACACAGCTGAGTTGTCCTGGAAGTCCCTCTTTGCCCCGCCCTGCCTGCTAGATAGCGTCCTATAGCTGCACTGCTCTTTAAACCTTTTTAACCTTTCATTCCAGTGAGAAGAAAGAAGGATTGGCCAGTTTTATTTCTCTGTGATCAGGTAATAATTAATCAACTTTATCTCAACATAACACAAACTGTTAGATGAAAACTTAAAAGATTCTTCACCATGTTCAAAAATATACTGAATATTCTGCTATATATGCAGGATGAGATCTCTAGGCTGTCTACCATTGTATAGGTTCAACACACACATTACATCAGTAGTATTATGTTAATGAGCTCAGCATGGGTGATTAACGAATTATGACATTTCCAGGTATATAAAAACACATGGTGGTAAATGCTGACTTTTGCGCATTTTAAAGAAATAGTGTCACTGCATAAAATCCAACACACAATAGATGGTAACAAAATGTCAATTTGTATAGATATTTGGCTAAATTTTATAAATAATTATTATAAATAATACTTAGACAATTTGTTATGCAATAATGTATTGTAATCAGAAAAAAACTACATAATCTGACATGTTAAAAAGGATGAATTCCAGAATTAAACCCTAATCAGTTTAGGGGGTGATTGATTGCTGTGCTAGCAAAGTCAATGTAATATAGGCCTACGAATTAAGTGAGTCTTTCAGATTTTTACAGTGTGATGTTATAAAACAAAGCAAACAATACATACTTTATATACATCTTGTACAAATTAGAAGAGGTGAAACAGGATGTAAAAGGCCCCTTTGATACAAGGGCCCTTATCCATCACCTCCAGCCAATAAAATAAACATACGTGGCACGATGAAGAGGCCGAAACCCAGAGAAGTCCAGCATCCACTCAGAGATCAGCCCTGTTGGGAACCAAGAAAACAAAACATACACTAAGATCTGACGAACACACCATTAACAGCTGAAAACCAAATACACTTATTTACCAGAGGTACTTTCATTAGAGACACATATGAAATGTTTTATTTGTGCACAACAGGATGAGTCACATTTTCCCACTAAGAAACCTAGTATTCTAAGGAAAAAGGGTTTTTCTCTTTAAATGTTTGTATAAAGAATCACATGATAAATTACATGATGGACATATACAATATATACTGCAGTGACCTCTGATCAAACAGCCTAACAGTGCTTTGGACCCCCTGACTCCTTTCGTAGACCCCTCATTGTTTTTCCATCTGGGGAAAAAGCCGTCAATGAAGTGAAAAGTAAGTAAGTAAAACTTTTATATGTATTATTTATTATACATCACTTTTATTCTATATATTTATTTTATGTTCATTTATTTCTTATTTATTTAGAACCTTTCAGAAGAAAGTGTAGTGGAGCCAGCACCAGGGTGATATGGGAATGCTGTGGAGTTTTTGTTGGTAATGCAGCAGAATTTTTAACTAATTGTAGATATGCTACAGCGTCTTACCTTAAACAAGAATACTCGGTGTTACAATAATCAAGAAATGAGGACACAAAACAATGGATGATTTGTTCGAGCAGTCGGAGAGATAAGAAGGGATGCAGGTCTGATTTGGGGCAAAGACCAGAACTTTTGTTGTGATTTAACTGCAGCAAACTAGCTATTAGCTTCTATCATGTAACAGAGTCAAAACAAGATCTCAATTCTGACTGTCTGAAAATGAAAGCTTGCTTAAGGCTGTCTCAGAGAGGAAGAGACAGCTTCTAGTGCTGAAAATTGAATTCAATTTTACACAAATAGAAGCGGCTCTGTGAGGCTGTACTTAGGCACAGCAGTGCTTTGAGCTAAATGCTAACATCAGCATGCTAACATGCTCACAATTACAATGCTGAAATACTGATATTAAGCAGGTCTAATGTTAACCAAGTTCGCCATCTTAGTTTAGCATGTTGGCATGCTAACATTTTCTAATTAACAGTAAACACAAAGTACAGCTGAAGCTGATGGGAATGCCATTAGTTATGCAGGTCATACACCAAAGTATTGGACAGATTAAAATTTTGACCTGGATGGAAAGTCAGAGGATCACCAAAGTCATTAGGATTCATCCTTTGGGCACCATGAATGTCTGTACAAAATTTCAGGGCAATCCATCTGCTCTTTGTTGAGATATTTCAGTCTGGACCACAATGATGGACCATGCAACAGACCAACATTGCCATCCCTAGAGCCACACCGCTAGCATGGCTAAACATGCATTATTTATTTTATGTATTTAGAACCATTTTGGGTCTCCATACAACTGCAGTCTGATGTGACTGTGTCAAAGTTGGTGGCATATTTTCTATAGCCATAATACAAAATCATATGTACAGATACCATATGTGCAGGTTGTCTGTCTCAGAAAATGACCTTGCAGTTTGTTGAGTTCTGTCTTTTTGTTATGAAGTTGCATATGTATTGCTATGTATTTACTGTTTTTATTGTATTTTTGTATATATTCTCTGTTTAGTGCGCTATGGACCTTTTTTGTGGCCTTAATAAAGTTATTATTATTATTATTATTACTGAAGGATCAGAACATTGTTACATTCACAATTCTGTAGTTGCCTGTGTTAAACCATTGTGCCTTTGCAGACTAATCACTGCCCACTTAGTTTTGACAGTAATTAACTTCCATATTTTTGGTTACTTAGGAGAAAAACCTGCACATAATTCATTTCCCCTTACATATCAATCTGCCATCTAAGGTATCACAAAACCAGTCATATGTTCTCTCATATCTACCTTTGGTTTCAAAATCTGTATTTTTAAAACCTGCAGGTAAGCTGTTTGTCTCTACACGGAAGCATTATCTGTTCTAAGGAAGGAAAATGACAGCAAAATCAAGCTTGACCTAACTGTGTTTTGGACCCTCTGGCAGGTCCCCCTGGTTGGTCCCTGGAGTCTTCTCCTGTTAAATGTGGGAGTTCATTGCCACACTCAAAGGCGCAACAACAATAGTTGTTGAGGGACTTGATCATTGTTCATTGACTTTCCCCACACACAGTTTTGCATCCAGTCTGTAGGATTTACACTACCTTCTGCTCAGAAGCCCATTTCTCCAGCCTCCAGACTATCAGACTACAAGCTATCTGTTTACTTTATAAACATAACTGAGCCCTCCAGTATGTGGCTGTCATTCTCAGATGAGAAGGGGAACTCCAAATGTTCACCCACATTGCAGCTGAGGCTGTCTGCTGCTATGTTGCATGTTGTGTTTGCTGATCAGAGGCCATGTGAACCTGGCTTCTCACTCTCTCTGTCTTTAATGGTCCTATAAAAAGCCGGCTGACCCTGCTGCGACTCTGGCCTGCCAGGCAGCCTCTTGATGTCTAGCAGCAGCTGAAGCAATCAGTGTATACATAACAAACGCCTGCCTTCTCCTGACCTTTTGCTGCTGCACACCATGGCATGGTGCAAGTACACCATGCCACACGCACACACATTCAAACACCTAGCCCATGGAGAATCTTATATCAATATAATCCCTCTGTATCTCTGCTGTGATATCAGAATTCAAAAACTAGCTTGTGAGTGCTAGTGCCTGCTGCGGTACTTAGTTGCAAACTTTACAATCACATCGTGTCTCTCCTTTTTCATGCATGATGAATCCTAGTGCATGATTGGTTGCATGCTTAATGCTCTTATCCAACTGAGTGGGCCACCACTCTTTGAGTTTTTATCTCAAGAGGCCATTTTTACCACACTGCCAAAACTTTGGGATAATGAAGCCCTACTTGTATGGAGACCTAAACTGTTTTATAAAATGAATTAAATAATAATAATAGTATACAGTAGTTTTTATTACAAAATGTCCTTTTTCCAAAATAACAAATTTATTTCAAAATGCCACGTTTGTTTTGTTTTATTGGATTGTTTAATTCTTTTGTTTGTATTTATTCATACCATTCATAATGTATTTCATTTTGAACACTTTAAGTCTGCATACAAGTTGGTCTTCATTATCTTGCTATCGTCAGAGTTTTGGCAGTGTGGAAAATTGCAGTTGTAAAATAAAAGCTGACTTTGGAAAAAGAACAATGTAAAATAAAAACTGCTGCAATTAAATGAAAATGACAAATTAAAATAAACAATTTCATTGTGAAAATAGGCAGGGTGAAATAACATCTCATAATAATGAGCTTTAATGAATATTGGATGATTTCACAGTTTCATGGATAAATTATATATTTTGTCTGTATTTATTCATATGATTATTTATTTCATAATGTCTTATTTATCTATTTAATTTTGAACACTTTGGGTGTTCATACATTTCACATTGAAACTTTGATCAACTACACTACAGTATTATAATTAGAAATGCAAATGAATCTTGTAAATGACAGAACAGAGGGGTACTTTAACCTGGCCAGCCAGAAAGGTACTCAGGCTGCTCAAGTCTCATGCTTGTGTGACGTTAAAGCAAAAACGAAACATGGAAGTGTCCCATTAGGCCACATATACATCCCAATAAAATAAGGGTTTCAAAAGAAAATGTGTTCCCTCAGCATCCTCCCTGTGTGCACACCACTGAGACTCAAAACTAATTTATCTTTCAACCTTTAACAAGTGTCAATATCAGTTTCTGTTTCTTTTTGTTTCATTTTTATCTGTTACTTCTTTCCGTTTTTGCTTAAGTAGAATTTTGAATGCAGGACTTTTACTTTTAACAGAGTATTTTTATTGTGTGGTATTGCTACTTTTACTTAAGTAAAGGATCCTTTTTCCACCTGTGATTACTAGAAGTAGCAGGTGGTGAGAATGTTTTTGTCAACTTCTGTTTTCAAGGTCAAGAATGAACTTTCAGTCTCAAGTAATAGTATGATCTATTATATTTAGAAGAAACAGTAGTACTATTGTAATTGTTATTACACTAGTCCTGTAGATTCAGTCTCCGTCTTGGTTATCAAAAGTAGAAATTAACAAGACAAGAACATATGCAGAGATTAGTTCTTGTGCATCATATTTAGATTTTTGGGAGACAAAAGAATGCATGAATGTCACTATGAAAATGATTATAATGTAATAAATGGTTATCTGTGCTTCTAATGGGCTTAAAGGTGTTTTGTACAGCAGCAAAATGCACTTTTTTAAACTACCAAGAACAAATCATAAAGTCAAATCTGAAACTGTACATAAACAAGGTAAACAGTCTACTTCTCAACCCAACCGGTCGAGGCAGATGACCGCCCACCCAGAGCCTGGTTCTGCTGGAGGTTTCTTCCTGTTAAAAGGGAGTTTTTCCTTGCCACTGTTGCTTGTGCTTGCTCTTGGTGGGAATTGTTGGGTCTCTGTACACATAAGGAGTCGGTCTAGACCTGCTCTTTATGACAAAGTGCCCTGAGATAACGTTGTTATGATATGGCGCTATATAAATAAAACTGAATTGAATTGAATTGAATACTCACCTGTCCAGGTAAGCTGCTGTTCATCTGTGCTCCACCACAAAGCTCATGGTGGTCCCGTCAAATAAGGGCGGGGCAATGATCCTGGGCCCCTGCTGGGAGGTGATGCTGATGACCGGCTGCTTGACGCTGGAGAAGCCCTGTGGCAGCCTGTTGGCGGTGGCCTGCTGTTGAGCCCCGGAGGCTGCCTGGGGAGACTTTCCAGTGGCCATGTAGAAGGGACTCTCCATGTACATGCCCTCATTCTGCTGCGACAAAACTCTCTCCCTGCTCTCCGCCTCTGACTGCACTGACATCTGCGACTGCACCAGCGTCCGGGCCGGGATCACGGATGGAGTCGGCATGAAGCCTGGGTAGATCATGTAGGTGTGTCCATATGCTCCTGGACTGAGGGCCAAAGGTGAGATTGGCATGGGCACCGGGGTCATAGGAGGTTGAGGCATGGGCACGTCCACATACTGGCCTGTTTCAGGGTCAAAGAGGCGCTTGGTGGCTGGTTGCACAGGAGTGTCCACCAGGTAGTAGCTTCCAGTGGTGGGATCCAGGAGCATCTTCCTCTGGGTGGCCTGAAAAGGGTCCAGGGTGGGAGCAGGGGTGATTGCTGGGGAGAAACAGTATACCTGAGGCTGATTGGTGGACATGCCCAACGGCAAGGAGTGGTAGATGGTGGCAGAAGGGATCTCTGGTGAACGTGTCTCCATCACAATGCTGGAGCGCTTAGGGGTCTGGTTATTGTCTTCCTGGGCCCTGCTGCCGGATCCCAAGTGTCCCAAAGGAGTGGTTGGGTGTGTCTGGGTGGTAAATGTGTACACTGATGTTTTATCAGCAGATGAGGCTTGTTTGTTGCTGCTGGCGTGAGACTTGACCGGAATGGTTAGGTAGTTCTCGTTGTCAGCTGAGGCGCTCAGGAGCTCCTGCGTGGACCTCTCTACCTCCTTTGATTCAGCTCCCTCATATCCACTTAACTTTGTCTGGCTGATTTTTAAGGATACGGGCAATTTTGGGGACTTTGGAGCAAAGCTTTTGGTGCTGAAAGGTGTTTGTGTGACGGTGTTTGGCTGGGGTGTCTTTGCAGTTGTGGAGGCGTTAAGGCTAGAGCTGAGGCTGAACATGTTTTTGCTCCCTGTGGTGCTGGTGGCTTGCATTGACTTAGCAACCAGCCTGTCATCACGGCTGCTGAGAGTCTGAAAGACCTTGTCCTCTCGCCTCAGCAGGCTGTCAGTGCCAGGGGACGCTGTTACTGCTGGCGGCGTCTTGTTGGGATAGGAGTCTCTTCTGACTGCCTTGTCCATGCTGGACCCTCTCCCTCCTTCCTCCTCAGGTCCTCCATGTTCCTCCCTGGCTATCAGTGAAAGCACATGGCTGTCTGTCAGGGGCCGCGGCTCATTCTTCCTTTTCCATTCATTTCTTTCAAATACATAGAGCTGCTCCATGGTTTTCACAGCAGCCTGGAGTTTTTCCAAGGCCACCTGGTTCGCCATCTTTGATTCAGGTTTCTTATCTGTGATATCTGATGTTTTTTCCTGCCTCTTTGAAGCTATTCTGCTCTCAATTCTCAATCCAGTGCCTCCCTCTGATGAATTATTTGAGTTACCTATGGCTGCTCTGCCTGCTGCACTTTGCAGTGGAGCACTTTTAGCGCCCTCTGGAGACGATCTGTCTGTGTCAAACAGCTCCCGTTTAGATACCTCAATAAGATGTCCAGATTGTTTTCCGTTACTGTTTGTATTCACAGACTGACATTTTATCACTATAGGGGACACAGAATTAAGATTTCGATAGGACATTTGCTTCTTTTGCTCGGAGTGGCTGTCAGCAGAGGCAAAGTTGGATTTAGTTTCGTTGTTATCTAAAGAAACAAAGTGATAGGAACTTTTGACCAATTTACGCACGTCTCTCACTTGGTGTATGGGCGTCTGCAGCTTTCCTTTATTATCTCTAATGTCTCTAACCATGAAATGCGGCACTTTATCTGAAGACTCACCCTTCAAAGCTGCAGCCAGCGCCTGGCATTTGAAGTCATCTGTTCTGATTAGGCTGGCTGTGTTACAGCCTATATTAGGAGAGCGCAGTTTGGAGACGCCGAAAGGCTCCGTTTTATTGTCTCTGACGGTCCTCAAGTTAATTTTAATTTCCGGAGATTTAGATGTAGACGCACTTCTGGAGTCTTCGATGTATAAAGTGTTGTTAGTGCGCAATTTTATCCCTCCTCCATCCCCACATGGAGAATAGTTCCTGTTCTGCAGCTGCTGTCCGACTTCTCCGTCACTGGACAGCAGTTGGATACTTGGCACAAACAAATGTGACATTTTAGTCAGTTTGCCGCTGATGCCCGATGAGTTCTGATCCCCCTCGCCCTCTTTGCCGTTAGCTGAAGGCGACTTCCCCTCCGGAGTTTTATCGTTTTTATGATCCTTTTGAAACTCTAGCTCCTCGTCCTTCCAGCATCTGAACGCGCTATTTTGGCTGCGGAGCAGCGTGCTTTTAGACGCTTCCAATGCGCCTTTTTTAGTATCGATTCCAGCTTCATTCGTCGGCTCCAAATTAGTTTCTGGTGCGGGAGCGGCCGTGTCTTGTCTCCGAGAGTCGCTCTTGGTATCACATGAGCCGCTGTCCACGATGTCCCCTAATTCATCCACGCACATTATGGCGTAGTCAGAGCTGCTCTCTGAAAACTTGGAGGTCTGTCTGTGCAGCTCCCTGCTCCCCTTCCCCCTGTGGCTGTCGCTCTCCTGGTGCACAAAGCACGGGGAAGGCGTCTGATGCGGCTCACTTATCTCCCCTCTTTCCATCTTGCGCTCCTGCTCGAACTGCATCTTCTTAGAAATCACATTTTTGATCAGGCTCGATGCGAATATGGCTTTCTTGTGTGTGTCTTCCATGGTTTTAGATGGCGGCTTGCTGGCCCCTCTCCTCTGGCCGCTTGGCAAACTGTTGGTAACTTCATCTGTGGAACGTGATCCTGCAGCGTTTTGCGCAAAGTTAGTGCGCCTTTCTCCCTCAGGCATTCCCGATTTGACATTGCAACGAAAATTCAAAGTCTCTGTGAGTCTAATCACGCCACTGTGGCCCTGACTGAATTTCCCCATCAGCTCTATTTTCTTTGTGGATGATGATGCGCCGTGAGGATTCCCATTCAGAGTGAAGATCTTGCTGTTGGGCGATTTGATGCTTGCCAGTGCAATGTCCTTATAACCTCTATTGTCTATATTTTTGGCTATTTCAAATGAGGCCGTTGAGTTTTTATGGGAAACAACACTTTGGTCCAGTCCCTGTGACATATTCATATTGCCATATTTCAGGTCGACAAACGTGGACCACCTGTTTATCCCTAGCCCATGCTCTGATGCAGAGGACTCACTGGAGGTGCTGAAATTAATGGCATCAAAGTAAGGATAAGCCAGGCTCTTGAAGGCTCTGGCTGTCAGGTTGCGCACCTCCTTGTCAGCGTCATCCAGCTCACTGACAGCGCTGGACGCACCGCTGGAATACCCGGTGACCTCTTTTCCCCTCAATTTGCGGCCAAAGTGTAAGCGTCCGGGCGCTGCTATGAAACACTTCGCCCTGTCACACAACGTCTCTGCCTTCCCATCAACTCCTCTAAACACATAGCGACTCACGTCTCCGGCGCGCCTGGCATGATAAATAATATTTCCCTGTTCTTGGATGTTGCTAGGGTCATTTATAGCTCGAGAAGTGGTTCTGATTGACAGGTGGATCTGTCCCGCACTGTTGCCACTGCACTGCTGCTGCTGGGGCTTTGACACACTCTCATCTGAGCTGGTGAACTTGGCCGCGTCGCACAGATCACTTTCAAGCAGAGTGCTGACTGCTGCTGCTGCTGCTGCGCCCCGAGAGCGAGGCTGGCGGCCGTCCCCCCTCTCCTCCTCCGCTCCATCACCGTCAAAAGAAGCGTAATCGACAAAAGAGTACACCTGGTTGTCATCCTCAATGTCCCAGCTGGCGGAGGAGCCCACCCCGGCGTCGTAGTCCCCCTCATGGTCAGAAAGCTCCGAGAGCTGGATCTCGTGCGTTGTAATATAATGGGACTCGTCCTCCGTTACGCACGGGGCGCAGTCGTCTGAAAGCACCAAACTAACATCATCATCCTCCTCATAATCATCCGACTCACTTCTCCCGTTCAGATAATTATCACTGCAGTGTAATTCCTCATCTCTGGGTGTGTTTTTCTTGTCTTCTTTATTGGGCACCTCGGGCTGCGTTATGGCGTGCTCGATTTTGTCTCCTGGTTTGAGGCAATCATCTGACTTTGCGCGAAGACAAGGAAAATCTGATGACGAGGATGGATCAGAGGGACCCTCCTTGACATCTTCTGCACATTTCCCACCTCCAGAATCCTCTTTCTTCTTAGTTTCAGTCTCGGTTTTAATCGCCATCTCATAGTTTAGCGCCTTTGCGCGCAGAGCTCCGGAGCCGCTGCTGTTAATAAGGACAGGCATTTGGTTTCTTTCACCAAAGCGACAACCGTTCTCCGGGTTTGCCACGCCTGTGTTCACGTCCACTAACTCCAAATCGACGTATTTGCTTTCGTCTTGCTTCTCCGGAGAAACCTTTTCTCCGTGAGCCAGTTTGCGGAGCAGATCTTTGACCCCCCGTATAGCGGCCGGTGTCTCCACACAGCTTTGCTCAGTCTTCATAGCTTAACCCGCCGGTTTATATTTACATTAGGTGTCTGACAGAAAAGAAACGGCAGAGATGGAGCCCCCCAGGATTCCTCAGTCCTTCAGGCAGAGATGGTGCCGCGCTCAAAGCTCCGTGCCCGGTTAGACACTCTGATGACACGGAAACGCTCCAGACATTCCAGTTCACTGCGACATGAAGCCTAAAGCCGAGTATCTAAAAAGGACCAGAGACATTACTGACTACTGTCTAGGCCACACGGTTCTCAAGCCGGGGTTCGCGGACCAATAGGGGTCGTTGAGAGAACCCCTGCAAAATGAGTAAATGGCCCCAACAAAACATCAACTTTTTATAATTCTGCAATGAATCACAACTAATGAGGTGCATAAATCCACTCACTTTACCCAATCATAGGGAATGTCTCATTATAACATTCATTACATAATAACAGTTCTGTTTTATTTCTGACTATAAAAGTTATTAGTGAACACTGGTAGGTGGTAGAAAGTAACTAAGTACATTTACTCAGATACTTGTACTTTACTTGAGCATTTCCATTTGATGCTACTTGGAAACACTGTACTTTTTACTCCATTACATTTATCTGACAGCTGTAGTTCAAGATTCTTTTATAAAACATGTGTTCAGCTTCTTAAAAAGGGTTAGGCTTCTCTTCAATTTGAGTCTGTAACTGAGTCCTGTTATTTTCTTTCAAAAAGTGAAAAAATGGGTCAGTGCAGTAAGAATATTCTAACCTGTTTTCATTTCAAATCAACTTGTTTCAAGTAGTTTCTAAAGTTTCATTTGTTTTGATTTCAGTGCAGCAACTTGCCTATTATTTCCTGTTTCAATATACAGGGACACATTTTAGTTTAAACTTGATTTAAATTAAAAACAAGTTAAAATCTTTTTTCCCCACTTGTTTTAAGAAAATAAGAAGTTGATTATAGACAGACATGTCTTTATAAGATTGGGGATTTGAAGTTATAGATAAACTGCCCAACAGTATATAAATAAAGTAGTTCAATGCTTCACTTTGACAAACTACAACATTAAAGGAATGGTTCACCATTTTGCCAAACTATTCCTTTAATGCATTACATGTTAATGTATCTGTAATAATAATCATATAACGGGGTCATTCTACTTTTGATACTCTAAGTACATTTTGCTGTGAATACTTCTCTGCTTTTACTGAAGTAACATTTTGAATGTAAGATTTCTACATGTAATGAAATATTGAAGTATTTCTGCTTTTACTAAAGTAAATGATCAGAATACTTCTTCCTCTACGGCTGCTAAATAATCACATATATCAGATTTCCTCACATTGAAGTGTGGAGCATAAAACATTTTAACATTCCCATTTAATGGCCATGTACCTATGTACCTACAAAAGCCCCATGATAGCCCTATTTGTGCCTGACCAACAGAAAACATCTCCATGCAGACAGACGGCTCTCTGGCTGTTTTTAAAAATACACGTCAAGATCAAATATAAGCCCCGTGACAAAATGTGAAAACTGCAGCTATGTCAGACAGGAGGGAATGTATGCAGGATTTTGTGACACCTCAGATGAAGGCTGTCTGGCAGATAAACACCCAAGTGACAACAACTCAGCAACAACACACCCCCATGAGGCGTGAGCCCCTGTGAACGTTTGACTGTTGAAGCTCTCTGGGATTAGCGTTCGTCTGTGGGGTCCAGTCTGGGGTCCAGGGACCACCAAAGCAGAGTTTTAGCAGAGTTTTGACATCAAAACATATCTGGGGAACCTCATGGCTACTG
The DNA here is from genome assembly GCA_002120245.1 of Maccullochella peelii. NCBI lineage: Eukaryota > Metazoa > Chordata > Actinopteri > Centrarchiformes > Percichthyidae > Maccullochella > Maccullochella peelii. The sequence goes on along the minus strand of LKNJ01004290.1, from coordinate 73,470 downwards.
AAATAGCTGTAAAAAACAACGGTCAGGTAGCAGGGCAAAGTCACATATGCACATGTGTGATGAGTATATCTTTTTATAATAAATTCTACAAATAAACTCAGAAGAATTCAGGCACTATGTGCTGAAATATTGATTTATGGAATTAAAAATCAAAAGATGAAGAAGATCTCTCCTCTAGATACGAAGAAGACATTATACAGCTGTTTTCACAGGCTGAATAGGATTAACCATGACGGGTAAAGTGACCTTGACTTGTACAATCAGCAGAGCGCCCCTTTAAATGCTTCATATTACACTGGGATAGTCTTTATCTCTAAACAAATGGAGGAAAAAGGAGGATGGAGGAGGAAATAAGAGAAACTGTAGGCCTGCGGGAGCTTTACTAACGCCACAAAGGTGCCCTGACCTGAGGACATAACGGTGCTGTATCCATTTTCTCCTCCTTGTTCCACCACTTAATTGTGGCTCACCAGTGAGAGAAATATTCAAATCCCAGATGTAACAGTGTATTATAAATGCCTTGTATATTGTTTTATACAAATTTCCTGTAACAAAACTACCAACATACACATTTACCCCAAATTTCAACCTCACAGTTGATATCTTTTCCAGAACTCTGGCATGTCCAGTAGAATTTCAAACATCTTGTTAAAGCTTGCAGTGTACGTGAAACTGAAGGAATTAAAGTACACAAAAACACATGGCATCAAGGTGAATCTTCAGCACCATGGACAGCTCATCTTTTGTAGTCCCATCACTGCAAGCTAAAAAACACATTTTAAAGGGCTGGCACACGCACACACTGTTTGCAGTTATTCTGGCTGAATAGATCTCTGCACAGGTTGAAGTTGGGCGGAGATATGCCTGGAGGTTTGTGATGTCACCCAGAGAATAAAAAAAGTTGTCCAGCTCTGACAGGTGAAGCAAAACTAAGAGTAAGATGTTAATCAAGGACAGCCTGTACACACTCATAGCCTAAAGTTACAGTGAAACCTCCGAAACAAATAAAAACGCCTGAGTGTGTTTTTTTAAATTAATAAATACCACAACAAAGCAAAAAGCAGGACAGCCAACACACGGCCCAACAGACATCACAGATAAATGACTGTCCCTGACAACAATCCTTTTCACTTCTTTTGACATATACTGCAAAGCTCATGAACTCCCTCGATAAAGGTTGCCAGGCCACAACTGTAGAGGATTGAGCATCTCGCTGTTGTACATTCCAGATTTACTATATTAATTACATTATTTATTCAAAGATATTGCATACAGATAACAAGAACAATTGTTATCTTTTTCATTTTCTATGGGGGGATAGAAAATAACACTCTCCAATCCCTTTCTAATGCAATTCAGTGATGGGGAAAAAATCCACAGTCCTCGTTTTGTGCAAAAATGTATCCCAACTTTATCTAAAGCTAACATGAGGCTTCAGCTGTCCAGGTTAGACAAATCAAGTGGATATCTTCTAGTAAGTAAGTATGTCTTCTAATTTACAGTCTTTGTGTTTCCCTGTTAAGCTGCAGTGGACAGATAGTAACAAAAGATGGAACATTTTATACTACAAAGACTGTAACTTTGGAAGATATCAACTTGATTCGTCTAACTTGGACAGCTGAAGTGCCATATTAGCTTTAACACATTTTTCATGGAAGGAAGACTGTGGGTTTTGGTCCCCATCACTTACATTGAAAGCACATTAGGAAGGGATCTTTTAATGGCCAGTATGAACAGGAGGAATGATTACAGAAAGCAAGACCTGTTTCAATGTTCATGTGGCCACTTGACCATTGTTTTAAGACAGACTTGAAAAAATGTGAACCTATCCTTTAACTTCAGATTGATATGAGAATCATCATTTTGGAGACACAGATAAGGATTAGGATAATAGACAGTTTTCCTGAGATCAGCTAACACTCTGTTAACAAGTTGAACACTCCCAGAACATATGAAGAAACCTTCCTGCAGAGTTACAGTCTCACAGAGGACAGATGACGCTGGGTTGAAATTTCATCTGGAATCTCTTGCAGGGTGTAGAGCATGCTCTGTGAATACCTTTTAAATGACTTAAATGAAGTATGAGTTGGTTTTCATATGTTATATTAAGGTTTGACCATATATGAACCCAATCAGGCTCTTCATTTGAATGTATTAACATTACACATAGTCATATGATCCATTGTTAATATAAAAATATTGATAAATGCAGCTTTAATTACAATTTTCACCATTTTTTCTAAAAACAAAAACCTGTGCTAGCGGCTACATTGAAAAACAAATCCACAATAAGAACAATATCTAAGAAAATGTATAAAGAATACTCAATAGGATGACACCTAACTGTGGGTACTTAGTGAATGGTATCACCACTGCAGCATACAGTACATTAGAAGGAAGGTGAGAAACTACAGTATGCTATCAGAAACACATAGAGACTACAGAAGGTCTAATCAGGAAAAATAAGTGAGTTACTAATAACACCTGTGTGGGTGGACTGTGGGTGTACAGGGGCTTTTCTTTTACAACATATAGTGCTTTTAAAGTGCTTCTCCTATAAAAATGGTGGCTCCAATTATTATTATTATAATTACTATAAACTAAAACCTTTGCATTTACGGGTTTGGGTAAGTTAGCATATAATTGCTTATTTACACATCCAGCAGACACAGGGAATACTGGACATTCATCAGGTGGACACAAACACCACTCAAAATGCATGATCATGTTGCTCTCTCTGTTAGCTCTGGTTTTGGTCTCCACCAACTCCTGAGAAAAATCTCTGTCCACTATGTTCACCAGCTCATTTCTAACTGTGTCTGTGTGCTGTTTGCTGCTGGACAGGTAGTGGACAGTGGCTTTATCAGAGCTTTTTACTGAAAACAGCTGCTGCTGCTGCTGGAAACGAGTTTGATGAGAGCGGTGAGAGAGAACCCAAACAGTAAAGTTGCAGTAAATCTAAAAAGTTCTGTAGAGCTGAGGAAACTGCAGAGTTGGTGATAATTCTCTGTGGGTTCTTCACTACATGCTACACCTTTCATTTTACACATAGTCATGTGATCCATGGTGAATATAAAATATTGGTTAGTGCAGCTTTAACTACAACATTTTTCATCAGTAGTGTCCTGTTTTCTGGATGAGACATAGGTATTTAAGCTTATTGTAGAACTCAGCCAGCGTCAGGGAGTCCAGTCTAATTAGAATGAATAACTGGGCATACTGATGGTTGGCTGGCAGGAACCCTGAACTCACCACCAGGCTATGAGCGGGGTTGTGATGTCTGCTGTTGGTAGGCAACAACAGAATCTCCCCGACACCCCCTGCCAGCAGTGTAATACAGTAGATACTGAGGGGGAAACCAGAGATGATCCTGAGCTTAACTGGGTGAAACTCTGCTCTACTTGTGTCAAAGAGTGCAATACAAATATCCAACCCATATCCTATACCAATATGTTTAACCATTATGATAGTAATGGGGTGTAGGTTTGATTTCAGAAGTGGAGGGACACATGAATTCACAGGTTCTTCAACAACAATTTAAAAAAAAAAATTAAATATGTGAATGCTATTTCCTTTCCTATTTATATCAATCGAGCGAATAACATATTATAATGGAATTGGTTATCAAACTATCCAAATGAATAGCAAATAGTCAAAAAAAAGAAAAGACATTTAATACAGTAATGCCACTTTTTAAAGTATTTTTAGAGCCCTGAGTAAATGGACTTCACTTACATAGCGCTTTTCACCCTTAATGGTTCCCAAAGTGCTTAGTCTCATTCACACACTGATGGTGACGGAGCTGCTATGTAAGGTGCTGGCCTCCATCAGTAGCAACTTAGGGTTCAACATGTGGTTAGGAGACAGGGATCAAACTGCCAGCCCTGGGATCAATGGACAACCCGCTCTACCTCCTGAGCCACAAACGTTCCGAAGCAGTGTCTGCAGGTCCTCCACTCAGGCACATACAAAACACTATTGGATGGTCATAACAAATCAGAAAGGAAGACAGATTGGAATTCTAAGGCTGAAGAATAATAGTCTGAGTAGACAATCTGGTGAGTGGGCCAGTATATATACTATAGAGCTGCTGGGGTGATGAGGGGCAGGTGTGTTGGCAGGTGATGGTCAGGTGTGAAGAGCTGACCGCTACAGCTGTCCAGGTGAGGATTGACAGGGTCTGAAATGAGAACAGACTTAGTACTGGGGGAAACATGGAGGATGGCCATGAAAAGTGTAGAAACAGAGTTAAGCGGAGGCTGAACCCGTATCAATATGATCATCATTTTCAGGTAACAGAAGTAGCTGTGTTAAGAATGAGATACAGAGAGCTTGAAAGAGAAGAGGCCGTGCCCACTTTCACACCTCCACATCCACGATCATTGTGTGAAGTGGGCGTGATTGTCAGATTGTCTGTTTTGGATAGTTACAAAACAAAAATTCTTACAATGGGGGCCCAGTGACAAAATCTATGCTGCGTTTCATTAGTAGTTCCACTTCCGCTCATTCACTTCCCCTCAGCCCTTGGTATTACGTAACAGCATATGTCGCATGGAGGCCACTTGGAGAGCAGAGGGAAAGTGGGCCGGGGAGGAGCGGGGGTTTAAATGGAACGCACCTGCCCGTACACTTTCAGCCCAAACTACATGGATCGACCGCCAGTTGTAGGTTTGGCGCTACACTGCTTTTTACAAATCATCAGAAATACCTGCAGACTCATTTCAGTGAGGCAAAGGCAACTAGCTGCGTCAGCTTCTGATTGAGAAATTGTTTGTGATCTGTATCATCATCAAGTTTGTGATCTGTATCATGATTAAGGTATCATAACTATTACTGCTACGAGTTTATGAGACCTTGCAAAGCAGCAATTTTTCCATGCGTTTACAGATAATGTTGGGAATAAAGAAATCACACAAGCTGAACAACAATGTAAGTATTAACTGCAATTAGTTATATGACATTTCTGAGTAAAATATCAAGCTATTGATATTTTCTTAAACTATCTGCTAACTAGGCTATTGAACCTATACACACATAAGCCTACCTATACAGACCTTTAAAAATATTAGAAAAAAAACAAAAGGCAATTTCATCTGTAATTTTCATACAGATGAAAATTAGCTCATTAGCTAACTCCGGCACATTTACACTGATGTTGATTCATGTGCATTGTCCCTGGCAAATATATAAATAACCATAAATAAGTAGCCAGGTTACCACCATAAAATAACCAGACTTTTAAGTACATTACTTACATACATACTAAATTTCCCTCGGGATCAATAAAGAAATAATAATATAATAATAAAAATAATCTTTATTTGTAGAGCACTTTTCAAAATCCACGTTACAAAGTGCTTCACAAAGAAAGCAAAATAAAACATTCAAGTCATAAAATCAAGAAAACATACCAATACAAAATAGAAACATTTTAAAGGAAATAAAAGACAGTTCAAAGAAAAATTAACTCACGTAAAATCAGGGAAAGCTCTCCGATAAAAGTATGTTTTAAGAAGGGATTTAAAGGAGATCACTGACTCAGCTGACCTGATTTCCTCGGGCAGACCGCAAACGCTCTGTCCCCCCTAGTTTTCAGCCAGGCCTCTGGAACAGACCAAAGACACTCTGCCCGAGGATCTCAAAGTACATACCAGCGCATACGGTACTAACAGGTCAGATACAGCAGGGAGAGAGGCCATGAAGAGCCTTAAAAGTAATCAGTAAAATCTATTCTAAAACATCCTAGGAGCCGGTGTAAAGAGGCTAAAACAGGAGTGATGTGATCATGTTTCTAGGTTCTGGTTAAAAGCCTGGCAGCTGTGTTCTGTACCGCCTGGAGTCGATCGATAGAGTTTTGGTTCAGACAGGTAAAAAGGCTGTTGCAGTAATTCAGGCGTGATGCTATGAAGGCATGTAAAATGGTCTCTGTGTCTTCAAAAGTTAAGATAGGGCGTATTTTTTAAAATATTTCTAAGATGATAAAAACATGATTGTACTCGCTTTGTGGTGTGCTGCTCAAAACCTAAATTGCTATCAAACCAGACGCCAAGATTCCTTGCAACAGGCTTGAAAATGATCCAAAAGGGAACTAGCAGATGGCAGAATTTGTTTTGCCATGTGCTGGGACCAAATGACGAGGATCTCCGTTTTGTCTGAGTTCAGCTGAAGAAAATTTCATCCAGTCTTTGATGAAAGACTGGAATGCAGTCGTGAACTCCGCATTCCAGGGTCTGTGGATCTAACAGGCAAGTACAACTGAAGCATAAAAATGAAAAGAGACACCATGTCTGTGAATGATGTGCCCAAGGGGAAGCATGTACAGTGGGGCAAAAAAGTATTTAGTCAGCCACCAATTGTGCAAGTTCTCCCACTTAAAAAGATGAGGGAGGCCTGTAATTTTCATCATAGGTATACCTCAACTATGAGAGACAAAATGAGAAAAAAAAAAAATCCAGAAAATCACATTGTAGGATTTTTAAAGAATTTATTTGCAAATTATGGTGGAAAATAAGTATTTGGTCAATAACTAAAGTTCATCTCAGTACTTTGTTATATACCCTTTGTTGGCAATGACAGAGGTCAAACGTTTTCTGTAAGTCTTCACAAGGTTTTCACACACTGTTGCTGGTATTTTGGCCCATTCCTCCATGCAGATCTCCTCTAGAGCAGTGATGTTTTGGGGCTGTCGCTGGGCAACACGGACTTTCAACTCCCTCCAAAGATTTTCTATGGGGTTGAGATCTGGAGACTGGCTAGGCCACTCCAGGACCTTGAAATGCTTCTTACGAAGCCACTCCTTCGTTGCCCGGGCGGTGTGTTTGGGATCATTGTCATGCTGAAAGACCCAGCCACGTCTCATCTTCAATGCCCTTGCTGATGGAAGGAGGTTTTCACTCAAAATCTCACGATACATGGCCCCATTCATTCTTTCCTTTACACGGATCAGTCGTCCTGGTCCCTTTGCAGAAAAACAGCCCCAAAGCATGATGTTTCCACCCCCATGCTTCACAGTAGGTATGGTGTTCTTTGGATGCAACTCAGCATTCTTTCTCCTCCAAACACGACAAGTTGAGTTTTTACCAAAAAGTTCTATTTTGGTTTCATCTGACNGAACCAAAGCAAAGACCTGCAAGCACTACATTCTGGAATCTCATTTTGGGAGGAAGTTCATTTAAATGCAGCTGTATGGGCCATATTGAAAATCTGGAAGATTTGTACAGAGGTGAGCTGTCAGAATTGAAATTAAATGACAAATTGTTTGGATCTGACAGAATTCCATCAGGTTTTGTCAAGTTTTATATATATATATATACACACACACATATATGTCAGAGATGACATGTTCATTCTGTGACCTTTGGTTTCTGTAGCTCATGCTGTTTTGAATCTGAGGATCTTCAAGCAGTGTCTGAATTTGAGGTGCAATTGCTTACCTATTGCAGATTCAGTCTTCCCAGCCTGGTGCAGGTCTACAATTTTGTTTCTGGTGTCCTTTGACAGCTCTTTGGTCTTGGCCATAGTGGAGTTTGGAGTCTGACTGTTTGAGGTTGTGGACAGGTGTCTTTTATACTAATAACGAGTTCAAACAGGTGCCATTAATACAGGTAACGAGTGGAGGACAGAGGAGCCTCTTAAAGAAGAAGTTACAGGTCTGTGAGAGCCAGAAATCTTGCTTGTTTGTAGGTGACCAAATACTTATTTTACCGAGGAATTTACCAATTAATTCATTAAAAATCCTACAATGTGATTTCCTGGATTCTTTCCCCCCATTCTGTCTCTCATAGTTGAAGTGTACCTATGATGAAAATTACAGGCCTCCCTCATCTTTTTAAGTGGGAGAACTTGCACAATTGGTGGCTGACTAAATACTTTTTTGCCCCACTGTATAAAGAAAAGAAAATTGGTCCCAAAACCGACCCCTGAGGCACACCATACTGAACAGAGGAAAATGAGGAGACGTGGTTGTTTACAAAGACACAGGAACTCCTATTTGGATAGGTAAGATGAAAACCATTGTAAAGCTGTACCAGATATCCTCACCCAGCGCCTCAGTCTGTCTAACAGGATGCTGTGATCGATCGTGTCAAATGCTGCACTAAGGTCCAGGACTACAAGGACTGAGCACATGCCATCATCAGCAGCCATTAAGAGGTCGTTGGTAACCTTGAGCAGGGCAGTCTCAGTGCTGTGATACTTCCAAAAACCAGATTGAAACTTTTCAGAAATGTTGTTATTTTCCAGCACAGAGAGAAGTTGCTTGGACACGATTTTTTCTAAAATTTTTGATATACTAACATAACTTTGAAATTGGTCTATAATTTTGAGGGAGGGAGGGATCCAGTCCAGGTTTTTTTAGCAATGGGTTCACACAAGCAGTTTAAAAATAATCAGGGACACAAACATTAAACAAGCAACAAGTAAAAATGGCCCAACAGAATCCATTACTTTTAGTAAAAACTTTGTTGGTATCACATCAAGAGGGCTGGAAGACTCTCATATGTGATACTGTTTCTAAAATTGCAGACAAGGTAATGGGATAAAACTGGTTAAAACTGTCTTGTTGCGAGTGAAGGACATCGGAGTAGGAGGCATTGGCTCTTTGACTCCACTTTATCAGTAAAATAAGATAAAAACACTTCACAATCAGCATCAGCAAGGAGGGGCTGGATTTACCAGCTGATCAACAGTCCTAAATAAAATTCTAGAATTATGCTGATGGGCAGAAATGAGTTCTGAGAAATAGTAGGAGGCCGGATTTTTCCATCTGCACTCTGCTTTCCTACATTCCCTTATACTGCTGCGAATATTGTGATTTATCCAAGGCTGCTGCTTTCTTTCTGAGGACTGGGGCCGAGTCTTAAGAGGTGCAATCATATTTAGTGAAGACAAGCATAAGGAATTGAAACGGTCGGCCAGATCATTGGTGTGGGAATATTCAGATAGGTGTAGGCTTTGAGTATGAAACAGTGCGCAAAACTTTGAGACGCTTTGCTCATTAAAGATGCGAGTGCACGAGGAGCGGGGTGTGACAGTACTGACAACAGGCAGTTCACAGTTAAAAACTATACATTTGTGATCAGATACAGCCATATGCAGTAGTTCCACAGAGCATATTTTTACACCCAGGGTAAAAACAAGGTCCAAAGTATGGCCACGGTTATGTGTTTGTCCACACACATACTGTTTAAAGTTAAAAGAAGTAGCGATGTTTAAAAAATCAGTAGCAGGAACATTAGTGGGGTCATCTACATGGATATTAAAATCACCATAAAAAACAACTGCGTCATAATTTAAAACAAGAGTGGATAAAAATTCAGGGAGTTCTGCTAAAAAGCTGCCAGTGGGTTTTGGGAGACGATAAATGAGAGCAAATATAATTGGGTGGAGACCGCCAAGTTTAAAAGTGAGAACTTCATAGGAGGTAAATTCATCACAGGGTACCTTATAACATTTGAAGCTCTTCCTATGAACACTCACTAGGCCACCACCACGACCACTGGCCCTGGGTTTGTTAAAACAATCATAGAGTGGAGGGCACAGTTCAACAAGCTGGATATGATCATTCATTTGCAACCAAGATTCTGTTAAAAACATAAAATCTAAGTTTGCAGACGAAATTAAATTGTTTAAAATGAAAGTATTATTGGATAGAGATCTCACATTGAAGAGTACCATTTTAAGTGTATTTGTGTCTAGGTTTTAGTAGCATATGTTAAAACGTACAGATAAATAACCAGGTTCTAAAAGTGTAGAGTAAAATGTGGTGTAAAACTAGATAAAATGTCTGACAGACAACCACAACGCTGACGCATGCCAACCGCAGCCCAAGTAACTATCTAATTACTGCCACCTAACCATGGATGTATTTTCTTGCACCAAATGCATAACTGCAATGCATTGTGGGTGATACACACCTCTGAAGCGACCATCGATGTTGACTCGCTCCCTCAGCCCTCTGAGGGTCCATCTCACCAAGTTCACTTCAGTTTTTCAGAAAAATGGAATGACACTTATATTGGCGGCGGGATTCCCCCGAGGGCAAGTGCAGAGGGGAAGTGAACGAGGGCGTGTTGAACAACTAATGAAACGCAGCCCTAGTTTCAAAATTGTATTATTTCAGCTGATATTGTGTGTCTGTGGTGCATATGCCAAAATGAATTTGTGTTTAATCAAACTACCACACAGCAAACCTGATGCCAGGAATAATGTAGACATAATGTAGACAATACACAGTGAGGGGGTACATAGGGGGGGTTAATAGGGGCCTAGCAGCTCATTTTGCCCCTGGCCTTCCAAGCAGGTTAATCCAGCCCTGCCACAGTGAATACATAATGTGAATAATTTATGAGCATAAAAATGATCTCAGCAAAAATTCAAAATGGCATGTTAACGTTTGCAGAGTAAACATAGCCTTCTAGACACATGGTTGCTTTCCAGTTTTGCACCATATATCCAAAAAGTCCACATGGCAAAAGAAAAAGATTTGATTAAAGCAGCTTCTTCTTGTTCAAACTGATTACTAAACCTCACATTTGTGTCACATGTGAGGGAATGAAACCAGAAATGGGACACTCAGCTGCCCTGTTGATGTAGCCTCAGTCTGGCTTAAATGTAAGAGTTTTGTAAAGGAGTCTTGTATAGGAGGTTTTCCAAACTAATTCATCTCCAGATTTGCCCTCCTAGGCAAGTTTTTAGGTCTGCTGGCTCAAACAGTATTAGAACCTCAGTTGTTGCTCCAAACATTGACTGGAGCTGAATTACTGTAAACCCAGCCGCACAACAGGATATAATTAGAGTACTATTTTAGTGAGACAGCCTGGTGACTGTAGGTCTTGAGGAGATACAGTTACTTCTGGAGTCCACATTAAAACAGCAGGCGGTCAATCATGTCGGACCATTAGTCAAACAGGATTAAGCAGGCATCATAAGTGGTTAACGAGGAGAGTGCAGCCTTCCTTTCCTACACCCACTACTGTAATTAGTGCAGTCCTTGTCACAGTCTACAGTATATCTCCATAGCAGCAAGCAGAAATAACTGCATATCATTAACACTTAGGTCAAATATGTAATATACTGTTTCGAGCTCTGAGAAGTCATGAAATAACTATTTGTGTCTCACAGCAAAGCTAGACGTCTTCTTTAGAGACGTCTTCTTTAGAGTGAGTCTCTAATAGAGACTTAGTCAGACACTTCCATTTACCTTCATGAGTCACGATCACAGGGCCACTCTGCTGATTTTACACATGAAGATCAGTTTGCTGATCACAAGGAGTACTGCTCAGCCTGGGAAAATAGTTGTATAATGTCTTCTGCGGCTCTGGAGGAGCTTTCTGAAGTCTGAGAAAGTGAAGGTGCTTTCAGGCCGCCAACCGAGATGTTCTGTATTTTGAACTGACAGCAGCAGGGTGCAATGGTGAAGTCCAATCCTACCAGCCTGTACACCACAGGCTGCTGCTATTCACCCACTGAAATCTCATCACGTAGCTAAATAGAGCAGGTTGTAGCTTAAAATAGATCAATTCTGGCTAGCAATACACAATTAATATAGCAAGTTTTGCTAATTAGTGTCATAAACATTGTTCATTGTACCAAACCGGATAATCAGACTTTGAAGCTGATGTTGCTCCAATACCTTTTCTCTTGTCTCAATTTGCGTTTTTCCATATTCACACTTGCTATTTTGAGTGCAGAAGTGCGTTCACACTGACAATTATGGCAAAATGCAGTGCGCTGTGATGTACCTGGATGGTGCACTCATAACGGTCAAAAAGTTGAGTGTGGAACTTTGGCGAGCGACAATCGCGGTCAAAAGTTGCCGATAATGCTCCGCCCTGCTGCAATTCATCATTAAAAAGCAGGAGAAGAAGAAGAAGAAGAAGAAGAAGAAGAAGAAGAAGAAGAAGAAGAAGCAGCGGTCTAATGTTGCGATCGTCATTTCTGGTAAGTGCAGAACAGCCGTGTTCGATTTGAGACAACACTACCTTGTTGAAATTCACGCACTATGCAAGTAAGTACATAGAGTATACAGTGTACTGCATGGAAGTGCACCAACAGAAGAATCCAAATTTAGACAATTGAGCATTTGTCTCCATCCATGGAGGTTTACCTCAACCAATTCGATTCTTTCAGCCTCCAACAAAGAGTCCAACTTTCTATCATGGACCAATATCAGGAGTAGGTGACTGACTCCACAGCAGTAGCAGAAAGGTCACAACATACAGCGTGCGCTCCAGTGCAGGGTTCTTGAGTGCAGCGCAGCATTTGATACAGAAAACGAGCTGTGGATATGATAGTGCTAACAACTAGCCGAGGTCCTGACACCTTACAGCCAGACTAATCTGTTTTCCATCTGTCACTGGCCTTTCATCAGCACACAGAGGGGGCAGAGATGTGTTCGTATCCATCATGTGCTTGACTCTAAGTGTTACTATAAACTGCCAATAAGTGTAATTATAAATGTCCATCTGTGTAAGCCCTGTGATGGACAAGAATTCTGTCCATTTGTCTTTGCCTTTCTCTCAATGAATGCTGGAACCGTCTGCAATCTTCCACCGCCCTCAGAAGGAATGCATTGATGGAATACTCCACTGCATATAGTGAGGGAATCCAAATCATAGAGCGGTGATTGAGAGAACATGAGAGGGAGCTCATCTTCATGACATGTCAGTGTTCACATTTAATGTTGCTCCTGACTGGCCCCTGAAAAACCTTAAAGGTTCTTGCATAGTGAGCCAAATTAAAAGGTGCTAGCTTAGCCTAGCTTAGCATAAAGAGTGGAATCCGTACACAAATGTGAAATGTAAAAATGAAAAAAAAGTGTGTCGTCACAGTGAGGCAACCAAGTTCATCAAGAAATGCAGATACCAGTGCACAACTCCCCCTAAAACCACACTCGTTTTTACATTTTTTTCCCTTTGTGTGTGTGTGTTTAACAAACAAGAAACAACATGTTCATGAGTGAGTTTCAGAGGTGTTGGTAGGGGGATTTTTGAGCTTTGGACAGAGCCAGGCTAGCTGTTTCCCTCTGCTTCCAGTCTTTATGCTAAGCTAGGCTAACCATGTCCCGACTCAAGCTCTGTACTTAACTACAAATCAGTGTTCTCATTAGTTTATACTAATTATACCAATGCATTCATGTAGCCGTGGCTGACAGTGCTGTGTTACCACCTTTAAAAAGTAAGAAAAACACAATGTTTTAGTCTTCTGCCAAATATACTGAAATGGTATTATAACCTAAAAATACTTCACAGTATATGAACATGAGGTGAAAATGAATAAAGTTGATAATGTTTTTGCAGGGGGAAATAGACACTTGTGTTGTATTTTTTACATTTTGTCATATACAACATATAAGTGTCATATGAAAAGGTAAGTCATACTGATAACCAGAGCAGACAGGTAATATCCATCCTCTCTGCCCTGACCTCGACACTCCATGCCCTTTGACCCTGGGAAACTTTTCTGCCACCCACACACTCAGAGATAACACAGAATACATACTATTGCAACCAGGTTTGTAGAGCAGGCTGGGATCAGCTGTTCAGTAAACTCAGACAAGATGCTGGGGGAAAGGCTCCACCAACTGATAAAAAAAACTCTTTACTGTCAAAGTTTTATGACCTTCACTGAAAGCTTGTTGTATTTAAATGGTCTGGTTTTGTCTTGTGCTGCATGAATGACTTTGGATTGGATCTGATGTTTGCAGGATGAACTTATTCTTCCCACCACTAGAGAGCAGTGCATACTGCACCCGGGACTACAATGTGTTTGTCAATCCATGAAAGACTGCATACAGAAATGTTTTATTGTTTTTCACATCAAATTACAACCACAAAAGTACAATTTATACACAATATGAATATGATAAATCAATATGATGAATAACTGTTCAATTACAACACCAATGTACAGTAATGTGAGTAAATGCATACACACACACACACACACACACACACACAGCATGTTATATACTGAATTAAGTAAACTATGCAGCTGCTTACCGTCACCACAACAACAAAGATAAAAAATCTCTTTTGGTTTAAATAGTTATTCGAGTGATTCACGTTTTTCATTGAGCCACACTGTTGCGCTGGGTGGGTGATATGTTCCTTCATCACCATGAACACACACACTGCCACAAATACTCAGTAGAGCACCAAATGTGGATTAATCTGCCACTGAAAATAGTCCCCAACTAATGCAATCTTTCCTCCTGTTTGTTTGATAAAAACTACAGTGAGCAGCTGTTTTGGGAAATTACTGAGCCTTTTTTTTAAATTAAATGATATATTTTTGAGTTCTGTTTTTAAAGATTTATATCTTCAGTAGGAACCAATGGGCTTGGAACTGAGAACCACAGACCGAGTAGGGAAGTCAAAGAATTGAGAGCTAGACTAACACATATTGTTGCTTTTGGCAAAAAATAGAATATCATCATCCTCATCATTTAAACAGGTTAATTTATCTACACATTTTCACCGTGGAAAGTCAATTTTAAACCTGTTAGGCTGTTGTTTTGTGAGGAAAATATCAACATGTTCTTAGACTTATATCTTACATGTAATGTGTGCTGTTGAACTAGGGGAGACCAGGGACAGTTGTAACGCCTTGAATTCTTCCAGTCAGAAAAAAGCTAGAGTGATAACACTCACTCTTCACATGCTCAGGTTGATCGTCTTCCTGCTTACAAAAAAGCAGCCACATTTGAAACTCCCAGAGAAAGTTATCAGCAAAACTGTTTTTTTTTTAGGTAAGAACTTAACTTTTCTAACTGTAGCGTTATTTTAGTCTTACACAGAAGCACCAAATACCTGCGTCTTAATACGCATGTGTGTAAATTGAAGTAGGGCTATGACACTCAACTTCGACTATCAGAAATAATCAATATTTATATTAAATAACAGAATTTAACTAACATTAAATTCACCTCGGGGCACCACCCTTGAAAAAGGGAAAAAGATAGCCAATTAATTAATTNTACAGAGTTCTTGACTTGTGTACAGTGACCTTAATACTTAATACACACAAACCACATAGTGATCAAGTTCTTTATGAATGAAAGTTTATTAAACTACTAACTACACATACAACTATAACTACCAGACAGACTCACACGGGGGAACCAAAATAATGTTTCTGACTGAATAACAGAAATGATCCCCTAGGTTTCTGGAAACCACCTTTGAGGTAAAAGCCAGACAGACAAATAAATGAATAAATGCAACCAAAAATGAATCAAATGAATACGCGCAGGATCAAAATAATGTTATAACCATACACAATAAGATTTATAAATGAAACAAATAAACTAAATAAGCTTAGAAAGAACTAAGAATCAAATGAATACACAGCAATGAACAATTAATAAACGTATGAATGAAATTCTGAATACAACGACAGACAACTAATACATGAAATGAAGACCATTGTATACTGGATGACCCAGTGAATGATTAGTTGGCAAGTTGTGTTAACTCGTGTAAACACAGGGGATCACTAAGTGGATAGCTTTAACACTGACCAGTGAAATCACCTTAATGCATCGTTCAGCAGCTGAGAGCTTATTAGGAAGCAGAGNTTCTTTATGAATGAAAGTTTATTAAACTACTAACTACACATACAACTATAACTACCAGACAGACAAATAAATGAATAAATGCAACCAAAAATGAATCAAATGAATACGCGCGGGATCAAAATAATGTCATAACCATACACAATAAGATTTATAAATGAAACAAATAAACTAAATAAGCTTAGAAAGAACTAAGAATCAAATCAAATGAATACACAGCGATGAACAATTAATAAACGTCTGAATGAAATTCAGAATACAACAACAGACAATTAATACTTGAAATGAAGACCATTGGATACTGGATGACGCAGTGAATGATTAGTTGGCAAGTTGTGTGAACTTGTGTAAACACAGGGGATCACTAAGTGGATATCTTTAACACTGACCAGTGAAATCACCTTAATGCATTGTTCAGCAGCTGAGAGATTATTAGGAAGCAGAGGGAAATGTTTTAGGTTACTTATCATGATCACTGAAGGATGATCCTATTCCTGATCTAACGCTAAATTACTTTAGGTAATCTATAGCATCAACCCCAATATCACAGGAAAGTAAAGTTTCACCTGATGGTTCAGATAGCCAGGGCAGACGTCTCTCTCCGGAGGGGAGGAGGGAGACGTTTCTCGTGTGGGCCCGTTCTGGAGCTTTCGGGCCTCTTTGGGTGTGCTCGTCCCCACGCGGCAACTCGGCTCGAGACGCCAGTCTCTACGTCAGGCATCTTCGGGGTATGTTCAATCCCTCGTAGCAATTCGGCTTGAATTGGGTTTTCTCTCTCTGTCAGCAGGGAGTGGAATGATGACATCTTCACACACCCCCACTGGGCTGGGGTGTGCAGGATGCAGAGTTTCTTCAGTTCTAACTTTGTAGTGTTAGAACACAGAGGTGGAACAATCTTCTTTCAGACAGTTCTTGCTTCCAAAGTTGGCTAGATGAGGCGAGGGCCTTCAGCAAGTTCTGTGCAGTTTGGATACAGCTGACGGGCAATCTTCTGGGCCCGCTCGGTCTAGGCCAGTGGTCAGGCTCTAAAGAGCACAGCCATGTGCAGGTCTCCGGACGAACAGACCAGCGGCCCGCTCGCCCAGGATGATAAGAGTGGAATGGAATACAAGCAAAGAGCATGAACTCTCCTCCTTGAACCTCTCTTTCTTCTCTCATATCGATCTTAGGGTGTCTTCTTGTCTTGTAGTCTTCTGTAAAGGGGGCGTCAATGTCTGATGTCCACGGCGGGAAACTTTACTCCACCCTCCCTAGATCTATTATATCTTAACTATTTTCTTCGTTCTATTTCTTTCTGAATAATTAATTTAGTTGATAAAGTGTATCACATGTCTAATGCTTCTATATTTAATAGTGTGGCATTCTCTGCTGCAGAACGAGACCAAACACCTTATAAAGACAGTCACAGACAGTGTTAAACCAGGTTTAAATGGCAGTTATAAACACATGTTATTGTAACGCCACACATACATATTTACCATATCTGTATACAGTATATATGCATAGGTGTACCTATATGCACAGCAAATTGGTGAGTGAATC
>LKNJ01004290.1:34700-56282 GCA_002120245.1 Maccullochella peelii | reverse complement strand
TGTGTCACAATTGGGGAATCTGTTAACAATTCAGTGACACATAACTTAACCCATGCACATAGATCTCTATGTATGTCCACGTACAGTATCTTCATAGGTACAGCAGATTAAGTAAGTAAAATAGTAAGTACTGCAGGTCATCCAGCTCTGATCTCTGCTACAGGAATGTAGAGGGGGGGGGGATGCAGAAGAAGGCTAACCCCCACACAGACACATCTGCACTCAGGGATTGATCAGGCATTTAAGCTTAAATCTTATCTCATTACAAGCTATGATCAATTTACATGTTATGTAAAGGCATATTAACATTTCCTGTTTCATTATCTATTGAACAAAACCAAACATCACATCTTTATGAGAGAGGTCATATAGATAACATAATGTTTTGGGAAACTTCATCCTTGAGTCTTACCAGAAACTTGTTTTATGGCAGGGACCATGACTGTCCCCCACTTTAATTCTTTCTCAATGAAAGATGTAGAATTATTCATCATAAGGCTCCTTATCACGCTACAGAAATCAGATCAGGTCTGTCGTATGAACTGAAATTTACACATAAACGTATCAATTAACAGCTTACTAGACTTGAGACTATCGATACTGGTTCAGTTTGTTACGTGGCAGCAGGAAGAGGACCCAAATGCAGACAACGCAGGTAGGAGTTGATTCAAAGGTTTAACTTAAAGGATCACGACGCACAGAAAAACATCTGACACAAGACACGCAACACTGAACAATGAACCGACAAAGACCAAAGGACAGAGACTGGTATAAGTAGAGATAAGACTAATGAGGAAACCAGGGGCAGGTGAGTAAACGGGGAACAGGTGAAGAAAATCAACAGACAATCAAGACAAGGGGAGACACTAAGGCGAGAACACACAGGAACCAAGACAGCCCAAACTTCAAAATAAAACAGGAACCAACAAAAGTCCACATCATGACACAGTTTAGACATGTCATTCTATAGGATGCATATTTGGTGGTGTCTTAGTCGTTTCCTGCAGCTGCAACTAGATTACTACAGAGTACTTTTGAGTCACACATTTGCATGCGTAAGCTTAAGATCACAACAGTTTCAAAGTTATTTTTATAATTTGTTTTTTCATTGATATGTGTGATCACAAGTTGTGTAACAGATCATTTTCTGACCTTTAAAATGTTGAAAATGCCATCTATGGTGCTGCAACACTCATACAGTCTAACTTCACAAAACTAGAGAGAGTGTAACAAAATGTAACTACGGTCAAACAACAAGTGTGTGTGTGTGAGAGCCTGAAAGAAAGAGTTTTAACTAATGATCACTAGCTATTGCCAAGTTGTGTTCAGCCTCTGGCCTTTCACAGTGTGAAAATACAATTCTGACACGTCTCATTATTTCTCTTCTTGTATTGTCAAGAAATAAGTGGAAATCACTTATTTACTTGTCTCTGCATTTGTTCTTGTCTGTTTCTCAGGTCAAAACAGAATTATCACCTTAAAGAGTGTATCTGCTGTCATGTGAAAGTGTCTTGTTTCAGACGAGTATCTTTGTTCATTTTATAACTGTAGACGGAAGAAATATACGAATGTGCAGCATTTTACATAATTATTCTAACTTTTGTGAAGTGTTGTGACAGAGAGAAAACTACTTTGCTGTAACAGTGCGAATATGTAGGAACAAGTGTAAAGTGATAAAGCTAGTTTGAGATTAATTGGTTCTCTTTGTTGTGTGTGTGTGTGTGTGGTATTGGAGGCATCTTGGTGTGGTGGGTCCACACCAAACTCTGCAACACTCTCAAAAATGAAACTTTACACACGATTGATACATGAGGTAATGATTGGTGAATTGTCTTTGTGTTAGGTATAAGGGGAAATATGGAAGCTACATTATCATTAGCAACAGTGTCACATGCAAGATGGAACATAACGCTGCTACTTCATTTCACAAAAGCTCTCCCTATGTGGAGGTAACAGTCCCTGTGAATATCCAAAATACCATGTTTGTAATTCAATCCGTATACAACTACCATAACATTACCAAGCAACATCAATTAGTAAGGATCTACAGCCCTGTAACAAATACAGTCCATTTAGTGGGCCAGTGTTTTTCATTGTGTTGTCTTTGTACTCCAGCACATTGGATCTGATTTAGTTTATTATGGGGTGTTAAATGTTCACATCTTAGCCAAAACACTGTATTGTATGTGATGGGGCTGTTAGTCATCCATAATGGCTTGCCGATTCCTTGGTTAGTTCCTGAGATATCAGGCTTCAATAAAGGAGGTATAGCCAAGGAGGTATTTCCTGCGTCAAACACAGGGAGAGGCCTCGCCCTGTTAGACGGTGAATTTACAGCTCACAGCAACTTAATACGATATAGTCTCTGGCTTTTGTTTGATATCTAATGTCTGCAAAAAATGTTGTTGCACATTTCCGATCCATCATTAGCGTAGTTAGCACGCATTAGCTCAGAGGGCTAACTTGGCTTGTATCATTCCATCAAATAGAAATGTTCTAGATGTGCATCATTATCAAAGGTCAGCCTGATATATTTAGTATCTTTGCAAACTTTGGGATCTCCACATGGCAGATCCATGGGAGATCCTCCATGGGATGGAAGAGGTTAAAGAGTGCATGCACCTTGTGTATGTGTCTTACCTGCAGTCTTGGCGTGGGTTGGCCACATATCCTGGGTAAGCTCCTTCAGTGATGTCACGGCACATTTTGCCATCTCTGTCTGAAGGCAGCAGGGTCCCGGCTCGCACCATCAGACCCAGACAGTGGTCAAAGGTGTTCCTCTCTTCTGGACCATCCTCCGTGAAGAAACAGTGGCCTAGTGTGTCATAGCCCACCACATCCTTTACCTGGGAGAGAACAGAAACATTGAATTTTGCTATTAACAGACTGACAGTATGTCACACTAGTGCAAGGATTCCGGAGAAATAATTGCCAACAAAAAGTACAATTGGCTGTGAAAGTATCAACAGAGCCTTTCAGGAAGTCACTGCACTTAGAAAAGACACAATCCAGCATTTAACCGCCCATAAAACCAGGGTTTTTCAGATTAAATAAACAAGATATAACGTTAATTATAAAGTTTTAGAGGTGCTGGTAGGTGGATTTTGTCACGTCTAGACAGAGCGAGGCTAGCTGTTTCACCCTGTTTCCAGTTTTTGTGCTAAGCTAACTGGCTGCTGGCTGTAGCTTCACCTTTACTGTGCAGACATGAGAGTGGTATCTTAAAAATACTTCAAGTAAAAATAGAATAAGAAAAATAAACGTGAGTATAAATTCTTAACTGACCAGCAATCCATTGGAGCCATGGATGGTTACGCAGCGGGAGAAGGAATGGTGGATGGATAGATCGCTGACAAAGGTGGGGGGGTCGTAGCCTCCCCTCTCATCCACGTCTCCGTTCATATGGAAATGGACCGGATAGTGTCCCATTGTCTGTTGGCCCATGTGCTGGAGCTCCACCCCAGATATATGAACTGCCCTGAAGCCTCGCTCTACCTGATAATGACAACAGATAAATGTCCGTCACTTCTGCAGGGCGATCAGGTGGATCATCACTCAAATAACAGCTATAACTGTAATCATTGGACACAGCAAAAATAAAGCAAATGGGGGTTTTGAGATGCAATGATATAAAGACTATTTCAACATTAGGTGTTTGTGAATGAAAAATATCAAATTTAAAAAAGGGAAGGGGGATGACGGCAAAAAGAGTGATACTGAAATGAAGGAGTGGCATAGAGAAGAAGCGGAAGAGCCATGGTGAAAAACGAGAAAGAAAAGAGGAGGGTGGGAAGAACGATAGACAAATGGAGCATAGAGGGAGGGAAGCAAGAGAAAGAAATTGTTGGGGAGGGGACTATAAGGGGTTAGGAGAAATGAAAAGAAGCATGATAAGAGGGAGGTATGGATTAAGGTGAGTAGGGGGATGGAAGGAGGGAAGGATCAAGGAGGTTAGTCCACAGGTAGAATGAATGAATAAAAGGAGAGGTGCACGAAGTGGGAGGCAACATGGGTTGTAGGGAATGGGCTAGAAAAAGATGAAGGGATAGAAAGATTAGAGGAAAGGAGGATACATAAGAGAAATAAGGGATGAAAAGACATGTTAGAGAGCAGTTAACATGACAGGGGAGTTGATCTGGTAAATGACGAGGAGGTTGGAGATTCATAATAGAGTGTCTTAGTGATGAAAAACAGCTTTGTTCCACAAACCAGAGCCACTGTTGCATCACAAAAACCTTCCTAACTAATACTTCTGGTGATTTCCATTGTAACTTCAGTTGAAACATTACAGCCTTTAAAGAAAATGCCACAACCCCCTGCTGTTTATGAAACAATTTTTTTAAAAGCTGTAACAAAGGCTGATTGTCTCAGCTCATGACAGCTGATATTAGTGGACATATGAGGTTTACACAACAGTGATGGCACAACTGTCAAGGGGGGAGTATGCTCTGAGGGGTTCATTTTGAAGGGCTTCACTGAGAACTCACTTAGGTTGCTCGTACGTGCTGCACACACACCCATGCATGAGAAATATGTGACACGAGCCTGTGGTGGAAATTTATAATAGGATATGATAGCTCGCCCTGGGGAGAGAGAGGCATGAAGGCAGCTCTCTCTATCTCGCTCTCTCCTTCTATGTTCTTCTGTCCTTTCCTGTCTGTCAGTGTCTCTCACCACTGTCTTTTTTCCTCCTGTTGACAGGCCAACAGGCTGATACAGGGCATGGGTTTTGTTGAGCATCTTAACCTGCTTTAAGTATAACTTTTGTACATCAGTGCATTCAATTTTGATTGGCCAAATGTGGAAATATGTGTGTGTGCGAATGGCCACATGGGTCTTTGCACATCCAGGGGCCTTGTAGTCCTTCTTCTTCAGCCAGTCTAGCAGTGTGGCTCTAGGGATGGCAATGTGGGTCGATTGGTCTAGTCTTACTAGCTTCTTTCCAGAGCTTTCAACCATATTACATGGCCTTCATCAGCAGATAGAGTTTGCCAAGTTATCACGGAGATGGATCTGTTCATCCATTCATCATCTGCTGATATAGACCACATGATACAGTTGAAACCCTAAACCTATAGGAAAAGATAATGGATCTTGAGTTGGGATTGTTTAGTCAAACTACTATTTCCAAGGTCAAGAACTGGTTAGGATTAGGCAACTAAAACACTTGGTTCAGGTTGGGGAAAGATTGAGGTGAAAGTCGGGTGCACTACACCATACACCACCACAACCTCCACAATCTTTCCTCGCTACATAAAAGACACCCTACTTGGCACTGAACATTGGCATTAGACCTAAATCGTGAGGTGCTGAATCATCCAATAAGGACATGATTCCTCTGAATATTGGGCTGTTTTTATTTTTTATCTGATAACACCCAACCTTCCACTCCAACCTCCTCCCTAAAGTGAGCTAAAACCTCTGATGCACATACAGTATATTAACAGAGCAAAAGACAGAACATCAGAGTAGATGTTGACAGAAAATCTCAAATCAAGGTGCACTTACTGGCATGTTCTGGAGCTTTGGACTATATTACATGGTGCTCATCAGCAGATTAAGTTTGCTCATTTGCCATGGAACTGTAATTTTCAAGGTTCTTGTGATCACTTATAGAGCTCTGCATGGCCAGGCACCTACCTACATTGGAGATCCACTGCAGCCCTATACTACCAGCAGGTCTCTAAGGTCCTCTGATCAGGGTTTGTTGGTTGTTTCTCAATCTAGGCTTAAAACTAAAGGGGACTGTGCTTTTGAGGTTGTGGCTCACTCCCTTTGGACTTAAGATCTGTAGACACTGTGGACACCATTTGTCATGGTATGGACTTGTTGTTTCATGTTTCCTGTGTTCTTGCCCTAGTGTCTCCTCTGGTTTTGATTATCTGTTGATTTGCTTCACCTGTGTCTCGTCACCCACCTGGTTCTGTTTCCCTCATTTGTCCTGTCTCTATTTATACCTGTCTGCTCCCTATGACCTAGGACTTCCCATCTAAATTGACTTAGAAGATGAAAGCTAGTAAGTGGACCTCTAGTTGAGCTTGTTTTGTCAACTGCTGTTTCCAAGGTCAAGAATTACAGTAACTGTCAAGCTCAAATCATAGTAGCTGTCACAAAAAAATGCAGATAGGTCTGCAACAAGTCACTGCTTAGTGCTCATCCTCAGTTTCCCTTGTGGTAACTGGTTCATATGTGAATGAACCTGGTTGTCTGCTCTGTAAATGACAAAGTCAGCACAAGAGCGTACCTTCAAATGTCCTCCAAAAGTGTCAAAGTCGAAGAATTTGCAAGCATCGTTGCCATAGCAGCCGGGCTCCATGTCACCACGGAGCAGGATGTTACGACTCAGCAGGCCCACCTCCGCCCTCATATCCACCCCGTCCACCTCCTCACCCATGTGAATGAACTGGGCCTTACCTGCACAAATACACCCATGCACGAACACACACACACACACACACACTCAACATTTAAACATTACAACAAACACTATAGAGACATCTGTTGCAAACTGCTGTGTGGATCTGCACTCGTCTGCTGACAGTGCTGTCTGAAGTTTCACTGTTTCTACTAAACAGTCCATTCAACAGAGCTGAGCACAGTTTAAACAGATCAGACGCCCATTCTCACCAGAGACTGAGGAAAGTACAGTTTGTTGTTTGTTTGTTGTGTGTGTGTGTGTGTGTAACTGAGCAGATGTTTCAGATAATTGAGATAGAGGCGAAGCTGAGTCAGAGTTTTCTCTTTTTAAAGGAGAATGGGCAGACACTGTGAACACACAGAGGCACTCTGTGCACACATTGATGCATAACACATACACACACATTTTCAAACTTTAATTTATATAGATCAGTTTGTTAAGAGTGTGTGCGTGAGAGAGACAGAGAGAGAGAGAGAGAGAGAGAGGAAGGGAGAGGAAAGCTGACCATGAGTTAGAGTTCATGAGTTCACCCCTAAGTTGACCAAAGGTAAGCTACATGCACACTAATATGTTTTCTTTTTAAAATGCATCACTTTTGCTACGTTTACACCTAGCGTCCACACTACTTGGAGACTTTTAAAACGCTGCTGACCCCGTTTTAGTTTGAAAACTCCGGAATTACATTTTAGTGAGGACTGGCGGGAACGGAGACGGAAACGATGACACAGGCACCCACATTCGCTTCCTAATTGGGTCTTATGTCTTATCAGCCACGGCGTGTCCTTTCCTGATTCGTCACGCCCCTATCACGTGACCCTTTTCCAAAAGAAAACAAATGACCCCAGCATTGACTAGCAATAAGTTAATTCAACATGGATAACGAATTACAAGAATTACATTTACTTAACCTTAAATGATTAAAAATCAAGTTTTTTTTTACCGCTGGTGGAGAGCAAGAACTGTAACCAAGAACTGTAAAGATGAACTTAGGCAGACTGACAGCAGGTAACTGACAGGTAATTCATTGGACAGTTAGGGTGATGTCATTCTGCATCATCAGAGCTAATCAAATTCCAGTCATGCAGCATTTGAATGCTTCTTATGTGTATGTTTATGCTCTCTGGTGCCACAAAGAGCACACAAAGAAATCATGAGCATTATTAGTATGATTAGACTGCAAATCCGCCCAATATTATGAATAATGATAAAGAGTGTGAAAAAGATGCATGTTGTGCAGTAATATTCACACTTACACTGGACTTCAGCAAGTTTTCAAAGCTACAGTTTATGCATTTTGCATAGTGTGGCTCCTTAGAAGGCCAATTTACGCCTCAGCAAATGGAAGTGAGGCTGAGGAGAACAAAGAGGAGCCCATGAGAAGTCAGGGACGAGAAGAAAAGGGCAGCAAAATAACAGTAAGTGGGAAAGTAATGGTGCTGATAACAGCTCTGTGCCACGCATCCTCCACTCCTACACATTCACATCCTGAACAACGCAAATGTGCTGATTAAGAAAAACAAAGCGATGCCAGGAAAAAAAGTGAAATCAAAGAAATGTTCGTGTGCGAAATCTGAGACAGAAGATCACACACCCACCTGCTTAATCTCTTTTCTTCTCCTATTCCCTCCACCAGCACAGCCAAGACTCAAAAAGTACAAATAAACACTTTCATTCCAGCTCAGACGTAAAACATCAACAGCCCAGGCTTAAAAGACATTTGTTTAGATTCCACTTTACTACAGTTTACTACTGTCCATCAGTTTTCTCCACAACCTTGTTATTTTTGGGGGGGAATGAATAACCAGCCTTGTTCTTTTTTTTTTTATTCTCATGCAAACATTCAGAGTAAAATTCAGTTACTGATTGTTCATAAATTGATGAGTAGTTCTTCATGGGGATCAGCAGGTGCTGCCAGGTATGATACAAGCTGCTGTGGCTGGCTGGTACTGTACACTCAAAGGGGGCAGTTCAGAGATCATGTGAGTTGGTATGAAATGTGGCAATGTAATATGCCTGCAAGAACATAATCACTAATATGTAATACAATATTATCACTTCTGATTGAGACTGAAATTTCCTGAAACAGATTGAATAAACACTTTCATACTGAAATATTGATTTGAAATCTGTGATTCTTTGTTGTAACCCTATTTCTAAAAGCAAAAAAGGTTTACTGAAAGTTTAGTTGGCCACGGTCAATAGACTCTTCACAACAGACATTTTGACTCTTCATAGCAGGTAAAGCGCAGATGTAACTAATAACATTAATAATGTATTTGTTCCATTTAAGTGTCCAGTAAGACATGTCAGTCAGCCAGCATGCTCAATACCTGGGCCCTGGAACTGGAATATCAAAATGAAAAACAGCCATCATTTATGTTATAGATTACACATTTTGCTTTTCTTGCAATGAAAAGTTGAAATGTCTGCACCGCTATTTCTCTGGCTATTAAAGCAAGCCGATGAAACATCTGAGTAATTAGGAGCCACTGTGGTCACATGGCAATTACCAGATGATGGGGATTTTTACTACAATTTACTAACATTAGCCACCATAAGCTACTGTGGTAATACCCAATAAATGAGGCTGTAGCAGCAAAATTGCTGAGTGTATTGACCTAAAAAAACCTTTTCATTTGTGAGAGGATATGCAATCTCTTCTTTCAAAAGTGAAACAGTCTCACTTTAAGAGAGCTAGTCTGTTAGTTGGCTAAGCTACAAAAAGAAAACTGTTGGCTCTTGGATTTGAGACCAACTGAGTCCTTCTGTAAATAAAATATCTAACGGATTACATCATGTACATTTCAGACAGGAATTTAGCATCTAGTTAGCTAGTCAGCGGTCCACCAGCTGGACAGACAGCTGGCGAACGGATAGCAAAATACTTCATATAGTATCATTATTTTATGCATATCATGTTTAAATGTCTGAGTTCAAAGCTTCACTGTCTGAGAGAAGGCAACATTTACTTAAGATTAGCTCAAGCAGCTAAAGAGCAAAGCTGTCAGTATCATTATCCTCGTCAGTCAGATATCAAAGCAGTTTGTCAGTATTACTGAGTGTACAACTATGTAGTAATGATCAGTCAACGACTTAACAATATTTGATTTGAGTGATGTCAACACCACTAATGTTATATCTTACAAAATCCAGGCGGTTACATTGTCTCTATACTGTACTGTATAACTAAGTTTACTTAAACGTTGACTTTTCTCCAACTAGATATGGGTAATACCTTACAAAGCCAGCTCAAAATGTTCCCTTCACTAGTATTGTATGGCATTTGAATTTGAGATAGATGTCAATTCAAATAGGCTGTTCAAGAGATGAATGACAACTCTCTCCTTCAATCAGACATCGGCATGAACCCTTCCTACACCTGATTGGATAATCGCACCATTCACTGGGCAGCGATTGGTCTGTCCTTCAAATTTTATCTGGAGAAGAATTGCATCTTTCTGGAAACAATGCCAAAATTCAAAATCCTTACACAATCCACCAAAATCAGTTTCTGAATAAATCTAAGGCAAGAAATAGCCCATGCAATATTAGAATTAAAAAGTCAAAGTCAAGTCAAAGTCAAGGATTCGAATCATCAGTCGGAGACCCCTCAGTCGACTGAGATTCTTCAAGTCGAGCAGTAGTCTTTTGCTTCGTTTTTTTTGGTCAGTGTACTTCACGTCAGGTCGTCCCGTCCGCTCGGTGAAGATGCGGAGAAAGTTAACTTGGCTTGTTTATTACGTGAACGTCACTGTCACCCTTGAACCGCCAAACCCCGTTCAAAAATCTGGCAGTTCAATAAAGCGTTGCTTGATAGTATATATGAAATAAAACAGGAACAAATAGTCGAATATTCGTATTGAACAGCCAAATCCCATTCGACTGACAAAATTCTGAGTGGGGCAAGCCCTAATTACAATCATACTTAATTTCATACACCATATGGTGTATGTGGACAGTTTTGGGGCTGTTATGTCCTGTTTTTCCTGTTTGGTCTTGGCTGCTTAATAATGAAGTGGAATCTTAATGCTACAGCATACAAGGATATTTTAGACAAAAGTGTGATTACAACTTTGTTGTAACAGTTTTCCTGCCCCCATGCACAAAGCCAGAAGAACCTGAGTGGCCTGCACAGAGCCCCATCCAATACCTTTGGGATGAACTGGAACACTGACAGTGAGCCAGACCTTATCACATAACATCAATGTTGGATCTCACTAATGCTCCTTAATGGGAGCAAATCCCTGCATCCAGATTCTAACAGGCTGTTATAACAGTATATTAAAGCCCATAGTGTCGGAATCACATGATACATTATCACATACGACTTACGTGTGTGGGGGTGTCCACAACTTTGCTTGGATGTCCACATAATGTATCTACTGACCCAGTTTTGATAACGGTTAAATTGGGTTTGTGAGTTGTGAGAGGGGTCATCATGTCAATCCGACTGGTTTGTTATTTATCTGGTGGGGTATGATCAGTACTCAGTGGATGTTTCCACACTTAAATCTCACAGTGAAAACTGACCTGGAGAGATGCAGTCTGGCTTTGCGAGGCTAGGTAAATGTCAGGATAGAAATAGAATAATGCTAAATCCTTCACCACTGCTCCAGGCCATTGATCCACTCCACAGCATTTGTTTTCTACACTCATCATCATTTATGCCATTTAGAACTGTCAAAAGTTCAACATGTAAAACCCAGGCACACGTTATTGGACTCAAAAGTGATAAATAGCCTCGGGCTATCTGTCTCTGTGTCTCTCTTAGCCATCTCCCAGCTGTCAGCTGCCAACAACAAAAACAACACACCGCCCCTGTTTGTGCATAACCTCAGGGGCTGGGGAATAGACTTTATTATAAGTGCATGTTCAAAAACGGTGCTGCAAAGTGGCACGCAGGCAGGAATTAATGAAATGGATTACAGTCAGGAGGCGAGTGACAGGAGCTCTGAGGAGCAGCCTCGGGCTCACAAAAATAGGATTTGCACTCTGGCTGGCCAAACACCCGGTGACGTCAGAGAGCCAAGGAAAAACAGAGGGGGTGGGGTGGGGGTGGGGGGTGGGTGGGGTGCTATAATGGACTGATCTTCTGATGCAGACTGGCAGGAGAGAAACGCCAGCAGCTCAGGCAGAGATTTGAAAATAACTCCTGGACTTTTAAATCCACGGCAGAAGAATTGCAAACTTGACTTTTTTTGGTGTGTGAATCATGTCGGGCAGCTATGAGAGGACACGTCACGTCACATTACTGCTGACTTTTATTTATTTATTATTTATTTGAATTACTCTGCTGAATGTGAACTCTGCTGAGAGTGAAAAATTTGTGTTCATACTAGCATGCGTGTCATTGTGTGCATATGTGTGTCAGTGTGAATGGGCCCAGTCAGGAACACACAGTGCACCAGGATGCAGACTGAGACATTCCGTTGGCCCTGAGTCAGTCCAAACACCTTCCACTGACTCCCACACACTGCTCTAGGCTGTCTCAACTTGGCCTCTATCAGACTGGGTGTTTATGTGTGCACACACACACACCTCCGTAGATTTAGCCTTAACTCTCATGGAAGGGTTCCTAGCAATAAAGATTGTTTCAGTGTGTGATTTTAATCTGTTTAGGCAGATGGAAATGCCATAGTTTAACAGGGATTTCATTCCAAATCACTATAGGCTATATCTAAAAGAGGAACACATTCACTCACTCTGTATTTAATAAAATCCTGAAAAAAATGTCAAGAATTTTGCCAGCAAATCTTGTAATTAAGGCATTTAAGTTATTATC
Source organism: Maccullochella peelii (assembly GCA_002120245.1). NCBI lineage: Eukaryota > Metazoa > Chordata > Actinopteri > Centrarchiformes > Percichthyidae > Maccullochella > Maccullochella peelii. The sequence goes on along the minus strand of LKNJ01004290.1, from coordinate 44,082 downwards.
CTCAAGATGTCAGACCCTGTTCAATTGGCAGTGCCTGTGGTAGCTGGTGGTAACAGCCTTGAGCAGCTACTCTGTCAGGAATACCACAGAAGAAGAACAGGTTTGTGTCTGTTTACAGAACAGCCAAACTGTGAGCTGAGAGGATTTGTTGCCTGACATTGTTTTAATAGTTATAGAGTAGGAGCAGCCACTGATTCTAAAAGTAATTTTTGGATGCCAAGGCAATGAAAATATATCCTGAGTTGTTTTAAACCATGGTTTCCCTTTAACTCTCCCTTAGTTATGTACACAGGCTTGTACTTAAGATTTTTACCAAAGAAACCAGATATTTTCTATAATGCATCTTTTCTGTTGATGATTCAACCAGAAGGGCTTAATGTCAATTCAGTTTATATTTATATAGCGCCATATCATAACAAAGTTATCTCAGGGCACTTTTCCATAAAGAGCAGGTCTAGACCGACTCCTTAAACAATCCAGATACAATCTAAGGCTTCAACTATCAGTCACCTAAGATTAGCCGTGTTTGGTCAGAAGTTGGTGGTATAGGCTACACTTCACACATGGCTGTAATTCTCCAGTAAACAGAGTAGAAGAAGTAGAGGTTGTAAACCGGAAAACAAGTGGCCTTGGCTATCTAACCCATCTACAGGAGGAACATGGAGAGCGGTCCTCAGGAATTAGTTTCCATTGGGCAAGTTTGAATTGTTCTTTCATGTCAGCTAGTGTTGGCCATATTTCATGCTGTCCGGGGACGTTAGTGCAGTTCAGCGGAAACAGCTTCACTACTTCAGAACATATTCGGCAAAGGCGTTTCCTTATCCCATTTAGTGCATCAACAAAAGCAAAAACCACCTCAAGCGAGTGTAGAAACTTCTTTGCGCAATTTCCATAAAGATCTTCCAATGCGATACTTAAAAATGCGCAGAAAAATAGGGTTATGGACACACGGCTAGTGTCTATGCAGAAAATGAACAGGACTTTTACTTCTGGAATCCTGGATGCCAAAAGTAACTCTTTAAACAAGACTTAAGAAGACAGTCAACTATACTGAACTCATGATTGAGTGTTGCCTTCATAAGTAAAATGTGCACATAAAGCAGCTTTGTTTTCCATATAGGTATCAGTATGTGCATGCATCATTTATTGTGATTCGCTTGTGTTTAGGCACACAATTTTTAATCCTGCACAGGAAAGGAGGACTCTGTCAGTAACAGTTAAAACTACTACATAGAGAGGTCATTACAGAATGTAAATACATTGAATGATCATTGGAGAAAAAATGACAGGCTTAGATAGTATCAGAAATGGTCTTTGATATCATGAAAATCTCTATGAGCTCTAACTCATAATGTTTCTGTGCTCTTGCATTATAGTAGACCCAGGCTCAAACTAAGTGTGATTAAGCTTGTTATTCCAGCATCTAAACTATGAAACAAACTGCCTGTGTTAAAGGTTACCAGAACGCACTGCCATTTTAAGAAATTGATTTCAGACACAGTTTTACCTTTCTGTGTGACTGATGTATTTCCACTACTTGTGTTATGTGTCTGGTCTTTTTTCATTAGTCCGACTTGTTTCTTGTTCTGTCACCTTTTGCTTTTAACCTCGTGGAACACTTTGAAACAAAGTGGTTTGTGTGCTATACAAGTAAAGATGACTTTATGTGGCTTGCCATTTCAATTTAGAATGAAAATCCTTTAAATGCAGTGAAAAATGTGTGTTTTTGAATATTGTTGCCTGGGATTTTGTTACAGCCTCAATGAGTGGCCATAAATGTCCTTGTAGCTTACTGTTGATGTTTTGAAACTCAGACATTAACTGTGGTGAGACCTAATGGTGGACGTAATGCACACAGCCAACCAACTGACTGACATTGGCATCTTAAGAGAGGTGTTAAAATATTTATTTTCATGTGACGATATCTACAAAACAACCTTTCATATATTATTTAATGTGTTAACGTTTTTGTCTCCGTTTTTAATTTTTTTATCTACCCATTCAGATAGACAGGGGATTGAACTGCTAACCCAGGAAGTGTTAAGGTGCTTTCACACAGAGCATCGGTAGCCTCCATCGTTTTCAGTGTAAACACAGCGGCAGCAGCAAGGAGAGGGAGGGCGGATGCCGCTCTCTTTGCTGATGCATTTGGAGTTTGTAATGGTTCAACTTGCCGCCAATATGCAAATACATAATACAGACCGCGCTCCCCCACAATACAGCCGTATTGGTCGTTTGTGCAAGCAGCTTATTACGACCCATACTCATGTCTATTGTTAGGCGGCGATCCTCTAGTGGCCGTAGTAATTATGACGGGAGCAAAGGAGGAAGTCAGGTAAGGTAGTATAAAGAACGACCAAAAACACAGGACTTCCACCCAGGAGACCACTGTTGTTGTGTGAAAGCAAAAGTCATCGTTGACTTATTTTAACTTACGTCAGATATAATGTTTAGTTACATTAGTAAGTCACATGACGTAAGTCATATAACATCAAAACCTCTCATTTCAGTAGGTCACTGGTTCTCTCACCTTGGACCTTAACCTGGTTGGATGTGCAGGTATGGCAGGGCAACAGGGTGAACTCTTCAGCCTGGTGCATGGAGTAGTCAGTACTGGCCACCACCACCCGATCCCCAGGCCCCCAGCCCTCTGGTTGGTCAGCGAGCTCCAGGATGCTGCTGTTGGACAACATGTCAATGGAAATGAAGGCCTGTGGACGAACTACAGGGGCAGAGAATGAGAGTTAGAGCTCACAGAATGCAGCAAAGCTGGCACACATACTGCTACATTCACACGGGCCTACACAGTCACACATAGCAACACTAGTCTATATTGGGAAGGTCAAACCCCATCCATGCCTACAATGCAAGTGTACATATTTAAGTCCATGGCTAATTTCCAATGCAGCACAATTTGTGTGGCAGGGCTACACAATATGGTTAAACAATATTTTTATATTTTTTAAGCTTTTTGACCTAATCATTTTTTACTTAGAGTATGTCATGCATAGCAGCACAACTTGAGTTACCTGGGTGAACTGGCTTGCAGGTTTTGTTCTATTTTGAAAAATAATTCTTACACCATTCATTCAGATTCCCATATTTTAATGATACCACCACTATGATAACACTATCTCAGGCTAGCTCCATTCATGACCGCTTGGAGTTGCTGCTTTTCTGAATCACATTAGACAATCATGTGGCAATCTTGTGAGGTCACTTAGCTTTAGAGCTGCTGTACATTGTGATTTTCTCACTTTTAAAATAAGAATGCATATGTGTATGCCATTTCAAGAGTCATCTATCTACCTGTCCATCTTCTACCGCTTATCTGGTCTTGGCAACAGGCTAAGCAAGGTGGCCCAGCTGTCCTTCTCCCCATCCATGTCCTCCAGCCCCTGCTGGGCAGTCCCAAGGCATTCCCAGGCCAGATGGATTACATAATCCTTCCAGTTGGTTCAAATTCTGTCCCTGGGTCTCCTCCCAGTTGCAAGTGCTCAGAAAGCCTCTTAAGTGAGTCATTCAGGCAGCATCCTTATCAGATACCCGAACCACCACAACTGGCTCCTTTAAATGCCAAGGAGAAGTTGTTCTACCCTGTCCCTCAGAATGAGCCCACACCCTGCCAGGGAAACTCATTTCACTGCTTGGATCCACAATCTCATATTTTCAGTTACCGCCTAAAGCTCATGACCATAGATGAGGGTTGGAAGAGATCAACTGGCATATCCAGAGTACCTTCAAAGCCCTCTTTGCCAAATTAGTTCAGTAACACAAAGTCATTACTGCTGACAAATTTACTGATCTGCCCAATCAATCATGCATCATATCTTACCCTCACTCGATAGAAGACCCCGCGACACTAGAATCCTGCAGTAGTGCGACTACACCAATTGCAACCCTGACTTGGAGGTGCTGACCCCCCATTCCTGCCGCTTGACACTCAGCTGAAAACTATCCCAGTGCACATTGGAAGTACAGGTCAATAAAGCCAGAAGAACCATGTCATCAGCAAAAAGCAGAGATGCACTCCTGAGGTGACCATACCAGACACTCTCTGCCCCCCAGCTGTGCCAAGAGATTCTGTCCATCAAATGAATGAACACCCACAGAGAATGTGCTTGACTTCCTGCTGAAAATATGGAAACAACTCTAGCCCCAGTTAAACAAGCACCAGATGGCTTAAAGCAATGGCCCAGGCACCCCGTATTACCCCAACAAGATACTGCGAGGGGCACGGTCATAAGCCTTCTCCAACTCAACAAAACACGTGTAGACTGAATGGGAAAATTACCATGAGCCCTGCAGTGTTCTTGTGCTTTAATTATTTTCCCCACAGTAACTGTGTTTCCATTCCTTCATTTACTTTGTGATACGAGCAGTGGGCTACATGCATTCTTTCAGCATAACGTCATTTAGCCATGTTTCATTACTGAATGGGAGATGTTGTTTGTATGTTCATTCATACCAAGCAGCGATCATGATGAAGATAAAGTCTGCAGTGTAATGGCTTCACTAGATCTCAATCTCAATCAGCAACAAGGAGAAAATGCAAGCACACCAAGCTGACCAATTCACAGTTCTTTTGGTCTCCATGTGACATTTCTGTAGCGACCTTAGCCCCGATGTGTAGTTAAATTTTTGAGGAGGCATGTGTCAGCTGTGGTGTAACCTTAGAGCCTACGCGCATAGCTGCCATAGGTATGGTGCAAGCCCTTAATGCAGAAGCATATTGAAGTGATATTGATCATTCTAATCTATGAGGAAACGAGCCAGCATCTCTCATTAAGTGAGTTTATTTTTGTATCAGTTTTCTTGTTTGAATATTTGTTACTGGCAGCAGCAATAGACTAAAAGGTGTCTTAAATACATTACATGATGTCTAAATAAAGTTAAGTTTTAGCTTCACTTCTCTGCTTCTGTCCATACATGCTTTTGTTTCTCTCTCTCTGTTTCTCTCTCTCTCCTGATGCTGTTCAGGGTTCTAATACTTCATCATGACAGACGTATCGCCTCAAACAACACAGCACAGATTAGGAATAACCTTAAAGTCTTGATGATTTCTCTTGATTGAATTCACTTGTTTCTGCAACTTCATGAAAATGCAATTCTACATTTTTGAAGCTATATTCTGTCCATGTTCATTTGTCATCCAGTTGTGTAAGAACTTGTTAACTAGAATAAATCTTGGCCTGAAATCACATCAATTCAGCAAACAAAGATTTTCCTAGAATTAGCAGGTAGTGAGCACAGTTGTACTATGTCACATTGTGTGTGCATGTGGGGTAATTGTAGAGTGATGCAAATGGGTTGTACCAAGTGACAATCTTGACAAAAGCTCATGCCAACATTCCTCGCACACGCCACATAACACACAAACAGACACAGACAAAGAGACAAGCCCAGACAGAGGTCCGTGATATCTCAGAATGGTTGGAGCGGTGCCTGTGAACTCTGAGCTGGCCGTGTGGCAGTGTTTTCTTGCAACATGATGTGGGCTCCATGCATTCCAATCAAAGAAGCCTGTCCAAACACAACACACTTTCTGGAGCACAGCCAGAGTGTTTGTGTCTGTATATTTACAGATGTTGATCAGCTTAAGTTCTCTATCCATGCTATACTTGTGAGGGCCATTAATCCTTGTTGAATAGTAACATAGTGTACCAAGAGTATCAAGGTTTACCTTGTCCTGTTTTTCAAAACAAATATAGAAGTGGACATTTCATGCAGATACACATACCGTACTCACAAACATACATGCAGACACTGACAGAGAGTGATGAACGTACCCAGTTTTCCACAGAGGAAGCGGACCCTGTAGTTGTGGCAGAAGCCATGAGACTGGTCCTTGTTGAGGCAGACAAAGCCATAGTCCTTGTCATTCTTGTGGATCACATCTCTTGTCTGGTTGGATGGTATGCCATCATGGGTTTCAGCCTGGACAAGGGAATAATGAATGAGAAAAATCAATGGAAGGTACTATTTGCAGAGACACTTTTTAAACACCAAAACATTATAGTCAAATTGTGTGACACACCAATGGTACTGTAGGTATTTAGAAATGTTGGCAAATGCACGAGTCTATAGCTTGAGAGAAAGTCAGAGATGTCTGGCCACTGTCTTGGCATCAGGACATCCCTTGTTTGCATTATGTGTTTTTGCATCAGACATCTGGTATTTGTCTATTGTCTGGCTTTTGCAAACCGCAGAAATTTCATAAAGACCACCAGTACTGAGGCTTAGGGCTCAGTGTTCCATCGTTCTGGATACAAGAACCAATTTTAAGTCCAGGACAGAGTCCTGCACGAATCGATTTTTGGAACATCGTAACACAAAGCTCAGTAATTTCTGCACAACTGGAACAGCATGCACCTTTGTTAATTATTTCAACCTTTTGACAAGGTACCTGGATTTAATGGCAATCAACTTTCTTTTTCTTTTTACATTTTCCCACATGTGGATTCACTGTCAACATTATAATTTCTCTTTTACATGGGAAGTGTGAAAGCTTTAACGCTGCTTGCACTAAAAGTGCCCTTGTGCAATCCAGCAGATTTCCCTTCAGAACAGAGCTGGTGGCATAACGCAGCGGAGAGGCCGACAGAGGTTGCCAATTCTCTTTGTTTTTATATGTGGTCTCATTTGTTTAATAATGCTAATGTCTTGATATGTATGTGATAACCATTCTTTACATTAAAATGCTGTACATTACCTGATAAAACTTTCTTAAAGAGCAATAAAACTATGACCTCTTCAGCTCCAGTGAACTTTAGTCTTATCACTACAATACAGAGCCAAACAACAACAGGAAAGTGCTGACGTTCAGTCTCAGGCACTGAGCCTTTTCACATTTGCTTAGGATAGTCAGATAATCCAAAACAAATCAGAACCACATTACATAACATATTGGAATGAGACAACAAAAAAACACTTGGCTGCTAAATATAGAGATCCCACAGAGGCAAATTAGACAATAAAATCTGCCAACTGAGGAAAACTGTCCAGACTCGGTGGAAAAATGATGACACACACAGAGCTGACAACCTAGGGAGGAAATGGCAGTTCTTCCTAAATGTTTATGAAAATCCAATGAATTTGCAGCTACTAACTACATGGTAAAAGACAGATACTAAAAAACTACAAAACTAAGATTCGTACATTTCTGGAGATCATTATTTTATGCGAACAATTATTTGGAATTATTTCTTATTTTCTCAAAGGACAGATTGCAAGGGAGTTGAAAAGGAGATAAAATTGAGCAAATTGATCAAGTTATTTCGTTGCACAGCAGCCATAAAAAAAAAGCAGCTAGAGTCTACAGTAGCTATTTTTTATTTTAATGGTATGGGTGTTGGAGGCGGTGTGGGCAGACCTGGCACTACTGCTTATCTTCATGGAAGGCTAACAGCTGCTGCTTAATGGTGCCAGGCTGGATCCACATTCATTGGCTGTGGCCATGTCATGTCCCAGCAGCACAGTAATGGCAGGCTGGCTCAGTGTTGATGATCGGCTGACTGGAAGGACATACCCCCAACAAAACTGGACACAGGAGCAGCTGGAGCCGCCATCCATGTGGTGGCTCCTTTTGGGTACACTATTAATCCAACATTATTGTTGCTACTTGTAGATGTGAGTTTAAACTTATCATTCTTAAGGTTTTCATGAAATCAAACCCAATTTTTGATACTATTTATGGTCATCAGTTTTTCTGAAATATAGTGGCGGAGTCTGCCATTCCCATGTGGCATTCAAATTGCCTTCTCATGCACTTTGCAGGAAATGATGCAACATGTAATCCATCATAATTTTATCTCATTGATAACAACCTCACTGTTTACTGTTCACTCTCTTTACACCATGTCAGAGCTTAATTAAGTGACTGCTTTTATTGTGAAGCAGCAGCAAAATGACGTTCCAATTGCATTAGCAGTCAGCTGGCAAAACACTGGGAGGCTTTTATTGTGAAGAAGCCACAGAAGAGGGGATATATTTGTCACTGAGGTTAGGCAGATTGTGGATGTAATTATTATTGACTGACTTCTTTGTTAAAACAACGTGAGTTTGTTTGGCTGCACTGTAAACCAGTTCTTCTGTTGTATCTTTAGCTTTGTAGCTTTAGTATGATTACAACTTTAGGTGCAAGCTGCAGCCACAAAGATCTGTAAAGTGCATTTGATTTATATGCTTTTAAAAACATGTTGCGCTATAGCTATAATATTGCAGTGATGCAGTGCAGTTTAAGCCTACCTCCAATCACTTTATCCAATTTTCTATTTGAATTAAAGAATAAGGCTGCTGTTATTCTATATGTTATGTTTTGTCGACAAATTCCATGTGCAGACCCATACCAACAATGTGTTAGTCCATCTCTCAATACTTTCTGACTTCCATACTCTGTCTCTCAGCCCCAAGCCCACTGAAGACATATTTAAAAACCAGTTGCTAGTATATGGTTTCAATTTTAAAAAAGGCTATTCAGACTATTCAGTCGCGGATTTGTCTGCAGCAGGACGGTGTATGTGGGATTGAAGTAATGAAGGAACATGTCACCCAGTGCAACGGTGTAACTTACTTAAAACTTACAACTTGATTTTAACACCAATGATTTGTGACTGCACTTTAACTTTAGCCTCTTGGTTTGGAATAATCTCTATAAACAGATATCTGCATATGAATGCAGAATCTGTAGGCAAGGGACAAGATTTTGGTATTGGAAGTGTTCTGGTTTTCATTTGTAGTCCGTTTGTACTAATAGTATTGACAAGAATAGTATTGTCCTCAACAAAGGACAGTACAGTCCTTTCTTGAGGAGTCAGAGAAACTCCTGCACAGACGACCAGTAACCTGAGTAATAGATATGAATAACACCATATCCCTAATATAATTCCAACCAGGATAAGACAGTAGTCTGCATGTAAACATACCCATTGACAGACTACATGTGTTGTTGATGACATGACACAGACCAGAAGTTCGGTGAAGTTGATTTAAACAAATTATCATCAAATTATTTGGCAATGAAAAGATCAATTCCCCTCTGGGCCACAAGTGAATGTTTGGCCTCAGGCAGTAAAATTGCCAGAAATGACTGCGCGTGTTGTTCTTGACTCTGACTTGAAGACTTGAGACTTGAGATTTACATGTGACTTGAATTAGTTAAACAAGGATATCAAGGATATAAAAACCTGCAACTTTCTGATGTTAAACTCAGACAAAACTGAAGTTATTGTCCCGAACAGCTCCGAAACACATTACCTAAAGACATAGTTACTATAGATGGCCTCCAGCACCACTGTAAGGAATCTCGGAGTTATCTTTGATCAGGATTTGTCCTTCAACTCCCACATAAAACAAACTTCAAGGACTTCCTTTTGTCACCTAC
>LKNJ01004290.1:0-33776 GCA_002120245.1 Maccullochella peelii | reverse complement strand
CTCTCTCTCAACCCAACCGGTCGAGGCAGATGACCGCCCACCCAGAGCCTGGTTCTGCTCGAGGTTTCTGCCTGTTAAAAGGGAGTTTTTCCTTGCCGCTGTCGCTTGTGCTTGGTCTTGGTGGGAATTATTGGGTCTCTGTAAACATAAGGAGTCGGTCTAGACCTGCTCTTTATGAAAAAGTGCCCTGAGATAACTTTGTTATGATATGGCGCTATATAAATAAAACTGAATTGAATTGAATTGAACTGAAAAACAATGACTTTTTGCCATCCTTCATACCACAGCTTATGTGTAGCTGCATTGCATTGCAAGTTTCAAAAATACACAACCATTCCTCAACTTGTCTTTGTTCCGAATCATGAAAAGTACATCATCTTAAATCTCTAAAAGGAGGGCATGGCATGGAAAAAAAAAATTACATTCTAGATGCACAGTGGTATCAATCCTCTAACCTGAATGTGGGTAAGACGTTTGAGGGTGGGAATTTGAGACCTCAGAATGCCACAAGTAGATTTACCATTGTTTCATCTAAAGATGAAACTGAAATACTCCTCAAATATTCCACATTTGCAATTTGGTGGAAACAGACATCCCCTCAGACAGTTGAACATTTACACAGAGGGAGCTGGAGGGTTTCTGCGTAAACTGACTCACAATATTAAGCTTCAGAGTTTCTGCTGATAACCTATCAGTGGGTTTTCATGTAGCTTCAGAAGAATATGATAATGATCCAGTTGCTAGCATCAGCAGCTTTCATCTCTGCGGCTTGGTGACTGCATTTGCCATCAGGTGGTTTGAGGAAGTAAAAAGAGATGTACCTGGATGTCCAGTGGACTGGTACACAGTCGGTCTGGATAGGCCTCGTGCAGGTCAGACAGTTTCTCCCAGTCTCCAGATCCCCTCTCATCATCCCTGTCAAACCATTCTGTCCACTCTGCCTCTGTGGGACACACACAGACACACCAGTAGCTCCCAGTTCAGTGGTCAGACAGCCAAGCGGTAGATATTAGACTAATCTACATCAAGGCTTTGACTTGTAGTCCATTTAGGCTGTCAGAGAGCATTTGTAGCAGAGTAATTGAAGGGCTCTCTCCTCCCATTATATTCTCTGTCTGGCTGCCACAGCGGGGATGTGCATTTGACTGTGGGCTTGAATTTCAATCTGTAGCTTGACACACACTGGAAGAGACTGTGTGCACGTGTCTATATCTGCATGCGTGGAGTGTGGCAGTTTCATTAAAAGAGCTGCTATCTGATCTGGGAGATGATACGCATCTAATTGGAATCAGCTTTGAACTAAAAAGGAGGGGTCAATAACAGCAGCATACCAGACGGCTGGGTATGAGGCAGACGTATTGATGAGAAGTTGATGTGGTCATGATATCACCAAGGCTGATCAATTACAGTTCAGGAAGAATTTAAAAAGCCCCAATGAGATGATGGAATAGAAGTTTTGTTTGCCTGTGTCTGCATGTGTGTATTGAGATCCTGCAGTTGATTTGAGAGTTAAATTCCATCACATTCCTTTCAATAAGCAGCAATTGTAGTGATGGAAAAAACTGGTGGAAAAAGTGTTGATTAATCATGGAGCCCAGAAGGCGTTACATTTTATAAATTATGACTTACATATTTCAGAAGCTAACCCCAGATATTGAGTGAGAAACACCATTTGGATTTGTCATAGGTGTTAATAGAGTCTAGTACAATGAGTTAGGAAATGTAGGATACACACCCTATAGTCACAAGTTTTCTTTTTGGACTAAATATCATCAGTTAGTTTATTGCATAAGATAGTTTATATCATCACTGATCTTGATGCAAGTGCAACTATTCTAATAAAATGTTTGTTTGTTTTTGTCCCTTAGGCAATGCCATGTCCATATGAAGTCTGAAATGTTTGCTGTAGTCAAAGTACCCCTTTTCCACCAAAATGGAATGGGTTCCGTTCCGGTTCGCGTAAATAAAATTAAAAAAATTAATTGGTTCCGAACCGGAAAGGCTGGATCCCAGCTGGAACCAAAAGCAAGCATGTTTTCCTTGACCTGAAGTGTGAACCTTGACAAAATCAGTGGGTGTGTCATATTCTACTGGTTGGAAAGAGGATGGAGAAGGCAACAATGGTCTATGGTCTACTATGGTAACAGTCTGCTACGTCTTCTTGTCATTAACAGTTGGTCCAAAAACAAATATCTAATAACAGAACAAAACCTTGCAGGTAATTAATGCGATCCACCATCTTGCTCCTACTGTTTACTTCCGTTGTGCATTGTGCAACGCCCTCCATTGATGACGCATCCTTGACTACAATGGTTCCACTCAAAACTGTGCGGGCTGGTTCTCTAGATAGCACCAAGGTTCCAAGAATCCTGAACAGAACCAGTTCAAGAACCAGAGCTGATCTGGTGGAAAGAGGGCACTTGAAAAACAAATAGGGCTCATATCAACGCACAAGTGGTGTGGATACACCAGTAGCTGCTTGTTACATTTATTGGTTATATTGTTACTATGTCAGTGTAGGGGGATTGTTCACCAGGTCACTTGATCCAGATTTTGCCAGTGGAGTTGGCTGGGGTTACGTGCTGAGACATACTACTGTTTAGGCATGCAACAACTGAGCAGGGATAGTATATACCGCTATATCTCTCTACTGTAGCTCAGCTGAGACAGTTGGTCAATTCATTTTATAATTTTTATTTAAGAGGCAATGAAAAAAAAAACACTGTTGTTTATGGACCCAGTACATTGCTTCCACTCCTTGCAATGTCACTGCACAAGCTCAATAGGAAAATTTCAACTGTTCATATCATTCCTTGATAAGACTTTACAGACAGGTCATGCTAACCACTTCGGAAGTTTCGACATTTAGTCATAGACCAGGAGTGAGTGGGCAGCCGTAGACATGGGTTACTATCTCCCCCCACACATGTCCACCTGCTATCACATGGTCATGTGATGACAACTAAGTTAGTGCCATTTTCTTATGAAGACCATAAAATGTGGGCGAAACTCTCTACGTATAAAGAGGTACAGTAGGTTTAAACATAAGTCAACATTTAATTGTAAATATCAGAGGGCAAGATTTACTAAGGAAATGGTGCTGTCCAGTTGTATGCTGCAGAATTTGCGGTCCAAATCTGTATGTATTCAGTGTCTGATACTAAGAGAGCTGTTGCACCAGCTGTATGTAAGTTCTCTCTTAAGTTAGGGTGCAAAGTCTACACTAAATGATACATTGAAATGAGTTAGTTACTTGATATTTAGTTGCACCACGGAGACGTAATGTTCATCTTAGCTACTCTGGAGTAAAGTCGACACTAACCAAAATATTGCATCAGAAAGTGACATCACTTCCTGTGGCCAATACCGTGTCATCTCTCGTGCCCAGACGTCTTTGAACACTTTGCTACGCAGCAATAGCAAAGAGGCTAACGGCTAAAAATAGCTAACCTTAAGTACGTATGTTACATAAACTGGGACAAAGCATTATGATTAGGTGATACAACCTTAATCTGCAGTTAGTGCCAAATAACAACAGTGACATAGAGTGGGGAAACTGTCAACAACATAGGGTAATATAACGGTACCCTATTATTGGGCAGATGAAATTATGTAACAAACACATAATGATAGCCTACACTGAAAACAAAAAACAGCCGGTATAATTCACTCCTTCTCATTCTTTCAAGTTATCCCACCTTTCAAATCGATGCGCCATGCCAACCATTATTTTACAGAGGACTTTACACCTACTAATGGCTAGGTGTAAGATTTAAGTTGTAACTTATGCCTACGTTGGAATTACTTCAGCTGGTGCAACTCTTAACATGTTAGTAGCATATAAACTCCGACCTAAGTAAGAAATTACGTTATGTATTTGCAGCAGGTGGAGGTAGAGATGGTGTTGAATTTAAGTGCTGAGGTAAATGCTGCCAAACGCATAATTAAATGTCTTAAGAAAAGAAAGAAAAGTTTCATTGTTTAACGTACAGAAACCAAAACACTCGTCCACTATTCATTTGCGCTACAGTAATTAGATACTGTGCTCATTAATAATAGCCTAACTGCTTCATTTTTGTGTCTAATAAACGGCTTTAGCTATAAACAGGCCCATATTTAATGCACATTTATTTCCCCCTCTACCACATTCCTTGTGGCTTGTAGGAATCCCATTTGCGCTACGTTTACTGCTGGTCTTCAGAGGCGGAGAACTTCCCCCGCAAAACTGACCATCACAAATTGTGTGATTTTATTAAATACATGTTCAATACATGATTAACCTCTGTTAACATGTCTCCTCCTATTATTTGTGCAATCCTCCCTTAAATGCTTATGTGAGAGACACACTTTGCAAACTGTGACTCCAGCCCGGTGCGTCCATTTGATAAATTCAGCACATGTGTTTGGGGCAAACATTGTTTTAATGTTAGCTACACTAACATTTAGTTTGGGGCACATCTGTGCCTGAAAAACAGTCACAAACGCCTTAAAATGTGGCCCTGAGAGTCATCCAAAACCCACTAATTTAATTGAATGGGGGACACTTACATGTCATACAACAAACCCCTGACGTGTGACGCGTGCGTGTGTGTGTGTGCGTGCAAGAGTTACCTTGCATCCACTGGCTGCTGGTAGTGATAGTGAAATGCTCCCCATAACTTGACTGAAAAACACGAGAGCTCAGGGCCTCTGAGGAGGCCTTGGTCCCTGACAACACACACACAGATATCACTTACAACATGAATGATTTTTTACTACATAAAAAAGGTCAGGTTGGTAGCAAAAATTTAAAATGTATTCCTACCTTGATAGGCTGCGTAATCCTCCACAACAGAAGAAGTGTCACCTTTTGTCACTATAAAAGTCCAGGGATGCCTGTAGAGGAGAAAGAGGAGAAATTAAGCAGGGGAAATGGGTGAATAGGTGATAGATTTGATAGAGGAAAGGAGAAGTGAGGTGGGGAAGGGCGGAGAATAGAGAGAAGGGACAGGTAGAAGACAGACAGAGAGAGACATATGTAGTGAACAAGAGATGAAGCCAGGAACAGAAGAAGAAGAGGGCAACAGAACATCAGGCGAAAAATGATCTACATCTACATTAGACTGCGCGCACGCACGCACGCGCACACACACACACACACACACACAGATGGCGGGATTGTATTTCTAATGATGTTCACGTAAAGAATGAGCAGCTGACATCCACAAGTGGGGATTCTGGGTAATTAAATGAGCTATACGGGCATGCATCACTCAGGTAATGACATGCTGGCTGTCAGGGAGGAACAGGGGAAGCTCTGTGCATGTGTGTGACTCAATGGCTGTGTCTAAGATGTCACCATGTATGTGTGAATGGAGGTGAGGTGGTGGAGGTGTTGGGCAGGTGGAGATGAAGATTTTCAGTATACAGTGCACTGAACATGTTACATTACATTACATTTATTCAGCTGACGTTTTTATCTAAAGCGACCAAATTTTCAAACCAAATCTTCAGTTTACAATGATATAAAACAGAGGAAAGCAGCAAATCCTCACATTTGAGAAGCAAATGTGCTTGATAACTGACTTAAACAATTAATCGATCAAAATTGTTGGTAAGAAAATAACAAGTGTAATTAATAACACCAACAACTGCTTCATTCCATTTGAGTGTGCCAGTACACTATTCCAAAAACTAAGCATGCACAACATAGATATAAAACCGTAGATGCAACATTACGTCACAACTCATGGGATAACCGTCCACCATCTTAGCTGGGTCTTGTTTAGAATCGCCACCTATGGATAGCAACTATGTTTGTCAGCTGTGCAACACCTAACTGCTTTACTAAAAGGACCAAAGAGCAGGGAGGCTGGCATCAGTCCACACGTCAGTGGTAAATGAGTAGATGAGAGATTTATTTTTTACATATGGGTCATATGGTAACTTTACCGTTAGCTACCAAGTAACAGACCAGCTGAGTTCTAAGTTATTGCTGATTGCTAGCTAACGGCATTGATCAGTTAGCTAAACAGACAAGTTATAACTAGCAAACATTGTTTTAATTTACACAAAAAGTGAAGCTCAGGCAAATCAACAGTAACGTTAGCCACATCCTTGACAGCAACACGGAACACTAACCAACCACACAACCAGCCAACATATTATTCGATGTTCACCACTTCTAGCTAACCCAAAATTAGCCGCCTTGAATGCTGCAGTCAGTTATCATATATTAACATCACTTGTCAGCTTACCACATGTCTTTACACGATTTTCCTTTCAGTAAAGCAAATAAAAAAGACAGTTCTTACATATTAAGTTCAGGAAAAACTGAAAAATATAATCATTGTCTGCAATATAATTATGAGATTATCTTCATGATTGAAAGCATGATTTGTTCTCTTGGAGCTATAATAATCACATTTCTACCAGAATCTTTGTTTTTTTTGGTTCATTCTAGACAGGCACAGTTGTCTTACACTCATTAACTTGAATAAAAAACAGCATTGGTGTACTGGTAGAAAAATATGAGGATTATAAAGACAGCATAAGCCGCTTTCATCATAGGTTCCAATTACACCAAGTTTAAAACTGGACCCAGGTAAGATGGCTGCCATATGGTTACATCCTGGAATGGCAAGTCATTATGACACGTCACATAGAGTGTTTTATATCTATGATGCACAACACCAGGGCAATGGAACTAGAACACCTAAATGGAATGAAGCCTTAATTAATGTTAAGGTGTTAACACCTGTACATTTTATGCTGACATGTCAAAATGTCTGCTGTGCAAAATGTCTATAGTTCTACAAGTACTACAATTAGGTTCATATGTTATTTAAAGGTGCTATCACTAAGACAGTGGAAAGAGACACTTGCAAACATATTTTTGCACATGTATGCGCACGGGCCCTATGGTTTCACACTTTTCCACTGACCTACAGGTGGCAGTTGAAGAAGAAGACTGCAAGCTAGTAAACATGGTTTTGCAAATGTTTTATGAGGAAGGAAATGCATCCAATACATTTGCTAGACCCCAAGGATACACACAATGCATTTTGGAGAGTAACACTGAATGTATGTTTGTTTACAAGAAAACTAGTAGTTTAGGGGGGCTGGGAATGAGTAGTATAGGGGGCATTACCACTGACTATATCCAGAAGGACCAGGCTTGCAGCATAAAACTTCAAATCTCAGCAGTCATTGAGGTCACAGAGGGGTGACTAACATTGATCAGTAACACTTGCAGCTGATTTACTGTGGTCATTCTGTACAGTGAGTCAGTAAAATGTTACTGTCTACACCATTAAAACAGGAATGTATGATTAGAGAGTAAGTAAAGTAGACCGAGAATCCAACATCCAACTTATGTGATGCCAACACAATTTGGTTGGTAGAGCCCCTTGAGGCAAATTTGTGATTTGTAATATTGGGCTATATTAATTGAAAATTGACTTGACTTGACTTGACTACCCAAAGAATACCCCACAACTTTAAACCACATCAGTATATCTTTCCCGACTGAGTTTAAGTTAATCTTTGCTGAGCTTTAAAAAAAAGCAGCACCAGAGGTGTGTTGCTGTATTTATCTGTGTTGCCACCAGCACCACTGTGGCAGCTGCAGTAAACATATGCAAATTACATATCTGAGAATGTATTGCAGAGTCTACACTGTCTCATAAATTCCAGCTTATTATAATGTCTCTGGGTGTGCCACAAATTACACAGCCTCTCTCTTCTTATGACACCAGTGTTGGCCTTTTTGGCAACAGTGTGAGGAGAGAAGGCGACAAGAGTCATTAGGCAGGAATCCCACTGTCGCCTCACGATCGCTCCCATCCATTTACACTGTCCTTCACATCATGTACAACCATGGAGCAAAGTACAAATTGGGATAGGGAATGTTAACTTGCGCTCCATCCTCTGGGTGTTTATGAAAACCTCTCAGTGTTTCCTGTGGTCTCCTCAGCAGCATTAAGTTTCATAACACCGCCTGGCTCTGAGGTTAACCACAGGGCCTACACTGCCAAGATTCACCAGCATCTTCTCTTAGCCCACAACAAGGCCTCTGCTATTGTAGCTGACTAGGATTGTGCAAAACAAAACGCATTCACACAAATGTGTGGTTTACTATGCAAAGTTGCCTACCAATCCTATGCATTGTTTTTCTGAAAAACAGTTGAGTCTTGTTTGAGGAATGTGTATGTGTACAAGTGTACACATTCTTATCCCCTCTGATACCCCTGTTGTCGGAAACGTTGAGACATCTTCCAGTTTTATCATTGCAAGATTCAGTCTCCACTTCCCATGCATTCCTGACACACTAACATACACACTGAAACACTTTCTGCAGAGTGAGATAAAGCATCATTAAAGCACACACACACACACACACACACACACACAACAGGATTAGCTGCTACTGCATTCCATTACAAGTGGGCATGTGTATGCGCATGTGTGTGTGTGTGTGTACATGCACACATGTACATTAAATTACATATATCCACCTTTCTGAGTGTATAAAGGCCTTGCTTAATTTTTTACGTCTATGTCTTTGCTGCTAGATAGTGCTGATCAAACTTCTTCCACAAACTCTTCCAGTTAGATTCATTAGGAGGACACACACACAACTCTGAATTAATGCTAATGTTGCTCTGTGCCTGCTTGATGTGTAAAAAACTGTTTGCTAACATGTTTGCCATACAACTTTATATGTCAATATTGTGTTTATAGCTCATTCCGCTGCACAAAAGTGTCCGGGGGAAAAAAAATCAGCTAATGCAGCTTTATGCTACAATATTTGCTAACATTAGCCACTTGTCATACCTAGCAACCCTGTCTCCTAGAAATGACATTTATATATAGCAAATTTGCAACAGCATATAAGGTTTGTAGGAAACATAATACAGCCTGGATTACATTTTCTGTTAACATAATGAGGAAATGTTGTTAATAACAACAACAAGCGTATTTAATTTGTTTTCCGCTAATCCGCTAATCTGATCTTGCAATACAATATCTGCTTAAAGTGACTACTGCATTATTCAACTTTTTTATGGTTATGTATGACCTGGTAAACCCAAATCTGTTGTGAGGGTAAATTGGGAACGTTTGCTGAGGCCCTATCCGCGATGTCTTAAACTCCCACATGCAGAAGAATTTCTCATGTATCCCAGGGGATGTTGGGAAGGTGGAATCCGAGTGGGCCATGTTCAAAGCCTCTATTGTGGAGGCAGCTTCTAGGAGTTGTGGTCAGAAGGTCGTCAGTGCCTGTCGAGGTGGCAATCTAAAATGGTGACGGAGGCAGTCAAGCTGAAGAAGGAGGCCTTTTGGGGTTGGTTGGCCCAGGGGTTTCCTGAAGCAGCAGACGGGTACCGGGAGGCCAGAAGGGCTGCGGCTTTGGTGGTTACCAAAGTAATAACCCGGGTGTGGGAGGCTATGGAGAAGGACTTTTGATTGGCCTCAAGAAAGTTCTGTCAAACTGTTAGACGACTCTGGTAGGGAAAGCAGGGCTTGGCTTAGGCTGTGTTCAGCAGGGGAGGAGAACTGCTGACCCTGACTGGGGATATTGTCGAGCCGTGGAAAGAGCACTTTGAGGAATTCCTGAACCCAACCAACACATCCACTGTAGAGGAGGCAGAGTTTTAAGACTCAGGAGAAGCCTCATCCATACCCCTGGCAAAGGTCTCTGAGGTAGTTAAGTAGCTCCTCTGCGGCAAGGCACCAGGTGTGGATGAGATTCGCCCTGAGATGCTGAAGGCTCTGGACACTGTTGGAATGTGTTGGCTGACTCTTCAATGTCTCGTGGAGGTCGGGGACAGTGGCTGTGAAGTGGAGTGGAAGACCGTGGTGGTGGTTCCCATTTTTAAAAAAGGGGACCGGGGGGTGCTCAGCCTCCCTGGAAAAGCTTATTTCAGGGTGCTGGAATAAGATCCTCAGATCCAGGAGGAACAATGCAGATTCCGTCTTGGTCATAGAATAGTGGGTCAGCTCTTTACCCTTGCAGGGTTGTTGGGGGGGTCATGGGAGTTTGCTCAACCGTGCCCTGTGGGGGGTACTGCGGGATTATGGGGTACCGGGGCCTTTACTATAAGCCATCCAGTCCTTATACAACCGGAGTGAGACTTGTGTCTGTATTCTCTGTACTTTTCTATTTGGGATTTTCATTAACAGGAATCTCAAGGCGCAGACGGGGGGAGGAAAGTGTCTGATTTTGGGACCTCAGAATTACATCCTGGCTCTTTGCAGATGTTGTTGTTCTGTTGGCTTCATCAGACCGTGACCTCCAGCATGCACTGGGCGGTTTGCATTCCAGTCTGAAGCATTTGGGATGAGAGTCAGCACCTCTAAGTCTGAGGCCATGGTTCTCAGAAAATGGTGGATTGGGAGTGAGTTGCTGTCCGAAGTGAAGGAGTGAAGTATCTTGGGGTCTTGTTCACGAGTGAGGGTAAAATGAAGCGTGACGCAGGCTGATTGGTGTGGCATCATGCAGGTGTTGTATCGGACAGTCGTGGTGAAGAGGAAGCTGAGGCCCAAAGGCAAAGCTTTTGATTTACCAGTCAATCTAAGTTCCAACCCTCACCTATGGTCATGAGTTTTGGTTAATGACCGAAAGAATGAGATCGCGGATACAAGCGGCCAAAATGAGTTTCCTCCACAGGGTGGCTGGGCTCACTCTTAGCGATAGGGTAAGGAGTTCAGAAATCCAGAGGAAGATCGGAGTAGAGCCAGTTGATCCTGATCAGGATGCCTCCTGGGCACCTTCCTTTGGAGGTTTTCTGGGCACGTCAAACTGGTAGGAGACCCCGGGGTAGACCCAGAACAAGCTGGAGAGATTATATATCCCATCTGGCCTGGGAACAACTCGAGATTCCAATTGTCATCTAAAGTTATACTTTGTGTGGGTTTAGCTCCACTAAATCCACAGCTGAACTGTGTTTTTCCAGGCTACATACACTCAGTGTCCACTTCATTAGGCACACCTGTACAATTTAACAGAATACAATACAATCCTTCTGTCAAAAAGTCTACTTTTATGATGCCTATAAATAGTTTTTGCTGACACTGTCATAGAGGTGTTAATTCAATGATATATCAATATAATCTCTCTCAATATAATGTAGTCCAGTACAACACCACGTTCAACTATGACTTTAAAAATAAACATACATTTCCGAGAAGATAAACTTTGTGAAGGTAGAATTTATGGTAGAGATGTTGTAATGAATTGCAATAGATTCGACCTAGTAAAGTGGCCACTGAGATTATATATCTTTACAAATGTCACACTGTTAACTGAAAATCATTAATTACCAAGGGGTCCCAAAAAGCTGTTGGGATAATTTAGAAAAAGACTATACACTGTGACTCACCTGAGGTTGTAACATTTTCTCATTAATTCACAGATATCAATAAAAAGAATGCTCTAGACAATACAGTGCTGGGAGCTTCAAAAACAAATTTTCTTTCCTGACATGACCTGAATACCTATGAGTTTGTATTGGAAGAACTGAGCAGAGATATTGCACTCACAGTACTGATCAGCCGGGTGTAACTAACATTTATTGTCATTATTGACAATTATTATTTTATTTTTTTTTTAATTATGAATATTAGTTTTGTCTTTCCATCACAAGTTGCCAGAGGCCAAAATGATTATATTTCAGAAGCTCACCGAAATCCCAGACTGCTGATGTACTGGCTGCCCAGCCTATAGAGGCTCTTCTTGGCTGAGTCCTCCAAGTTGTTGGAGCCCTCATCGTTGACCATCATGGCCAGTATGAGCCCCGCCTCCACACCATCCACATATTTTGTAAGGCGACGACTCTCATCTTTACTACGGTATGTGTCAAACCTGCAGGAGTTAAGAGAGGTTAAAAGAGGAACAGGAGAAAGAAACAAAATCGTTAGTGTCTTTCATTCAGAGTAAAATAAAAAACTACTGCAGGTACTGCAACAATGCAAATGTTCAGTGACTATTGATCAAATTAATATTATCAGGTTTAGAAATGAAGGTACCATATTTATAGAAAGGGCACGTGCACATACTTGTATACTCAAGTACTGAATGTACACATAGGAATGTAAAAGGACATAAAAAACTAAATGAACCATTCCAGATGATCCCTTATGAATGTCTACAGAAAAAAGATAAAATATTGGTCACTTAAAGTAACATCTCCAGATTCTGTTTAAGTCCAGCTGAAATTAAATTGCCTGTTTGTTCCTGTAACAGCATTTGGTAAATTACATGTCCTATGCTCAATTTTGAAAAAAAAAAGTGTTACCAGAAGGGAGAATTATCAATACATAGTAAAATGTATATATAATATATAATACATTTCTTATTTCTTTAAGTTTCATGACTGGACTTCCTCTTGTCTGTGCTGTTGTTTCGCTGTCAGCGTTGACAGAGAAAACGTTTTTTGCATTATGTTTCTTTGCCCCTGCCGGCTCAGATGTCAATCAAACTCGTACCCCAGTCCGCACACTCAGAGGCTTGGAGACTAAAGGAGCATTTCTGATTTATCTCCAAATACCCTTTTTCTTTATTTCAATGATAAAAATAACATTAACAATACATTTAAAAGAAAAAAATCATTGACTTTTGTGATTCCAGTTGGATTTTAATGTACATATAGCACCCTATAATGTCAAGTGCTATGGGAGCTTTAACAAAATCGGAAAGTGTAACTTCATGAAAAAATGGAAGCTAAAATAACCTCTCATGAGCTCAAGAGCAAAACACCAAGATCAAATATAAGTTGACCAACCAATGACATCCAGTAGGAAAACACTTTCCCACTTTAAAGCAATATTTGCTGTCTATCCATTTATAATTATTGTTTAATTGTTTTCTAATCTCTCACTGCAGCTGACTCAGTCTGCATATAAACTGTGTTGTAATAAACATTTATTAAGTGCCTTTTATGGTTGTCACATTTAATCAGACCTAAGTCTAATGACAGTAAATTAAAGGAGACTGGATGCAGTCCAGTGCCCTGCCTCCCCCTCTAAAAATCATCAGTTTACCACAATAAAAGCTGTATATCAATTTATCTGACCTCCATTTGGAATAAAAATGCAATGGATAACTAATCATGAAAGGATATTAAGGATGGCATTGATTTCTAAATTGTATACCTGCATCAAACAGTGCCAGAGCCATTAGAGGCATATTTGTCGCCTTCATTACAAGCCTGTGGTTACACAGCTTATGAGATGTCAGCCACCAGCGGACCCTTACCTGTCATTGTGCAGCACCTCTCCGGTCTTGGGGTCGATGACGTGGATAATGATGCCTCGGTTCCCCCAGCTTCTTTGGAACAGGTAGTTGTTTTGGTTGCTCTCTCCGGGGTGAAGGGTCTTGTTGAGGAACGTCCATGACAGCTTCTTTTCTCCGTGGATCTCTAGTGTCCCTCCTGTCCCCACACCAATGTACTTCCTCCCAAAGTAACTGTGTTCCTGATCACTGTCATCCAATCTAAGAACAGTGTGACAGAATTGTAAATGTTTTTTAATAGAAGTTTTCTACAAGTGACATTCGAGACAAGGACGTATGCTTCAGTGTTCGTTTTCATGACCTGAAGGTAGACGTCACACATCACCATTTTTAAGAGGATTTATTAGTGATAGGAAAAACAGGGGAGACCTACCCTGTCTGTGGCACTCAGCCCTCACTCAGCCAAGTCCACTGGTTTGTACTGAAAACGTAAAACTTTAACAAGACTCAAAGTTTACAACCATGGTAGCGGCTATGTGAAGCTGTACTTAGCCACAGCAGTGCTTTGAGCTAAAGGTTAATGTCAGCATGCTAACCATAGATATGAAACAGTACATTCAACATTACGTCATAACTGATGGGATAACCTTCCGCCATCTTACCTGGGTATTCTTTACAATTGCCACCTATGGGCAGCAACTATGTTTGTCAGCTGTGCAACACCTAATTGCTTTACTAAAAGGACCAAAGAGAGCAGCTGATTCCATGCCAATCAAGTGTAACGTTTATATATATACGTAATATCTCAAGACAAATCCAGACTACATTACAATCTACACAAAAAGTGAAGCTCAGGCAAATCAACAGTAACGTTAGCCACATCCTTGACAGCAACACGGAACACTAACCAACCACACAACCAGCCAACATATTATTCGATGTTCACCACTTCTAGCTACCCCAAAATTAGCCGCCTTGAATGCTGCAGTCAGTCATTATATATTACCATCACTTGTTGTCAGCTTACCACATGTCTTTACACGATTTTCCTTTCAGTAAAGCAAATAAAAAAGAATCCATGTCTTGATCAGGTAAAGTAATCCAGTTATCAGAGAAAGGAGATTTGTACTTCAGCAGTTCAGGTCAAGCTTCCTGCGATTTCTCCACATTATCATTGTAAATTTAATGTCCATAACGTTACCTTGCCCTAAGAATGAAAGCCAGCGACGAGTCCATCAGGAGTTCTCCTGAAGGCATTAACAGGCACAGTTGTCTTACACTCATTGCTTTGAATAACAGCATTGGTGTGTTGGTAGAAAAATATAAGGATTATAAAGACAGCATAAGCCTGTTTCATCATAGGTTCCAATTACAGCAAGTTTAAAACTGGACCCAGGTAAGATGGCTGCCATATGGTTCCATCCCGGAATGCCAAGTCATTATGACACGTTGCAGCTGGTGTTTTATATCTATGAGGAGAACATACTCACAATTACAATGCTAACATGCTGATGTTAAGCAGGTAGGCCTATACCATGTTCACCATCTTAATTTTGCATGTTTACATGCTAACATTTCGTAATCAGCACTTAACTCAAAGTACAGCTGAGGCTGATGGGAATACCATTAGTTTGGCATGTATTTGGTCATAAACCAAAGTAGTGGGCAAATTCACAGGATCATAAAGGCTGAACTGTCCACTGTAGTCTTAAGCAAAAATTACTCATAAAGGAGGAAATAGTGGATCTGTTAGGGACTATTTTCAGAGGCAGACTAATCCACATTTCATGCTCTAGTGAATATTTCAGGCAGCGGGCCGGTGTATGTTGGGATTCAGTCAAAATAAAGTAGAGTGCGTGTTCATGGTAATGGAGGAACATGGAACAATGGAGTTCTCTGGCACAGATAAATAAGCTAGGCTTTACTAGTCCTAATCCAGGTTTGTATCACAGTGCAAAGCAACAAACTAACATCTACCCCGACCATTGAATTCAGCACAGCACTGGTGGCATCTCTGAGCTGAGCAGCACTCCAGTCAGTGAGCAAGGAAGCCATTCTGGACCATCTTAGATTTTACATGCTTTGTACTGGCTTTAATGGAAGGCATCTGTCAGCATAAAATGTTTTTTGTTACTTTGCACCTGCCTGTCTTTTTTCCATGTAATAAATGTTATGTTTGTGATGGTCCTGGATCGGGGTTAAGGCAATACTTGTTTACAGGATCAATTAATTGTTGGTTTTGGTCTCTTCATGGGATTTGTTAACATTAGGAAAATATACTTTAAAGTTACATGTCCGATAGACATCCAGTTGAATATTCAACCATTTTACAACAAATTTGTAATCATTCAAACTACATTACATTGATCATTTTAGAGAAAGACCAAATTGACGAGATGGATCAGAATTTTAATGACAGGCCAATATAGGTTCAGGATATCAGATAACGGTTGATGTGAGTTGAAAACACATTGTTGCCCTACAGGACACAGTATCACTATGTCTACATGTGAACTTCATACAACTGTACCTTCCAAAAAGGGAGATGGTGAGGTTGCCTTTATAAGGACAGTCTGGGCTTCCAATGTGAAGCTCCCCTTTGTTCCCAATCAGAAGGTGTTTTGTTCGAAGAAGTATGGGTCGGTTGGTGTCAGCAATCACCAACTTTCCTACAGGGGAGAGAGAGAGGAAGAGGGGGAGTAATGAAGCCTCCTGGCGGGTCTTTCATGCCCCAGTGTCCTCAGACACCTCCTGTCTTCCTACCATTTATGGCCGTAGGCTCAGGCTGTCCACACACACGCACACAGCAGATGTAGTTGGCCAACCACCTGTGTTGCCAGGTCTGCAATCCAATGATTCCAGTTCAGTAGTGAAGTGGTGAATAGCTGTTGTGCTACATTTTGTGGAAAGGCTGAGGCCACATTTTTAAATAATTAATATTACTCTGTTTGTGCCTTTGAACAATACTTTCAATAATTCATTGAAATCTTTTCACTTTGAAAGATAATTCAATCAGAGACACTTCTGTCAAGGAATTGACCATTTATAGCAAATGGTTCTACAGTTAAATGTGGCAGAAAAAGCTTGGCTCTTTGCAATGAGGATTCTGCTAGGAGAACTAATGCCCCATAATACATACTATAGAATCAGAAATAGCTGTTAACATACATGAACATCTTAGCCAGTCAACACTAACAAACAATACCAAACAACAATCATAAAAAAATTGAGCAAGGAGTGTAGGCATGAAGATATCAGTAGGATGCATAACAAATAATGCATCAGTGAGCCAATAATACTAAGCATGAAACAACTGACGATCAACTGATGTGAGCACGACATCAGTGCTGTGCCTTAACTGAATGCTCTGTTCAGACACGGTGAAATAAAAAATAACATTTCTAAAATTCTAATCCTGTGTCACTTATCTCTTGGTATATGCTAAATATGCATAGTTAAGTGTTTTTATATCAAAATCCCTTTCTTTTCGCTTCTTTTGTGGGTCGTAGCTAGTATAGCAATATCACAGAAGGAGGCAAAAACTGTTTATGTTTCCAGAGGAATGTGGTTGAGGTATAATTTATTAATTTCTCTGCTGCTCCTGATCGAACAATACAGGTGAGGTTCTGTACAGCACCTTACTCTCTACCACTCCATATCAAACTATTTTTGTTAGCCCACACTTTTAAGCAACCCAGTCCAATTTAAAGGATTTGATTTAAATCCCCTTCGTAACTATAACCCACCCACATATTCTACTTCACTCAGAAATGTCACATTACAGAAGATAAAGAAACCCTACCATTTCTCTGTGACTTTAAATAAGGATTAACACAAGATGAATTTGTCTAATTTACCTCCATTGAGAATCTCAATGGAGTGGACCGTAGCTGACGTTGTGAGGAGGACCTTCCTGCCATAACCAATTGTAACACGGTGTTCTTCACTGTGTCCTGGCATCCATGGCTGCAGTCCTGGCTCCTTATCTGGACACACTGCAAGAGACAGAAAATACACAAACATTTAACTTCTACAGATGAATATAACTCACCCGTGGAGTACTGAAGTACAGTACTTAAGTTCAATTACTCTACTCGAGCATTTCCATCTTATGCTACTTTTTACTTCTACTCCACTACATTTCAGAGAGAAATAATGCACTTTTGACTCCACAACATACATTTTCACAGCTATAGTTGCTGGTTACTTCTGAGATCATAAAATGTCTACATAAAAATACATAAGCTTATAAAATACATTGTTCATGATTAAACCAGTGGTAATAACAGACCAAATAAATAGATTCTCCTTAAAAAAATACAAGAAATGAAATGTGGCCATGAGTCACCTTTTCTTTTGTCTCTCCCTGGCCTTTACTATATCAACAAGCAACCTTGTACCAACCCTCCACTCCCTCTAATGTGAATGAATCAAAAGAATTGCTCTCTTTTAGAGCAAATGAAACCTTTTACAACATGCTTCAGCTGCTGTAGCCTTTATCAGGCTTTATCGTAGCCTTGACGAAATCTTTTACTGCTGGAACATTGCTTTTTACAGAACAAATCTGAAATACAAAACATCTTTTAGGGGGAAAATAGGCATCAGGGTAAAAATCTGGTTTATGTCAGCCCCTCAGAATCAAAGAACAAGGGCTTCTTTCTTGACTAACTATTTGGCACCAACATTCAACAAAGAAATACTTCATAGAAGCATGGAGGCATTCATATTTATATACACTATACACCGACTAACCTATCAACTTTTATTGAAAGCAACAGGTAAGTACAAGATTTCTTGAGGCAGTTGAAAGGCACGGTGGGAAATGCTTCAAAATCATGACGTAGAATTAAATGAGACAGGAGGAGGGAACAATGTAACAAAAATGTAAGTTAAAACACTTCAGAACAGCAGAACATCTCCAGTAATCCATTGAAATTCACAGATTGATCAAATCAGCAGTGTTAGTACCTCAGGTCTGTCAATGAGTTTTCTGCGGATGTTATTAGTGTCATTCCTAGTCTAACTTTCTCAGCTCCCAAAGTATCTAAATGGGATAAAATAGCACACAAGGTTATTGGATTGCTCCCTCAAGAGTGACTGATAAACCCATTTAGTTTGTGTCTGTTATTGTCAGGATAGCACTAAGATACTGTGTGTAACTGCCCAGTCTGCCCAATAGAGTTTCAATCTATTGCTCTCTGGTGTGTGTGGTGGTTACCTCATCTCCCTGCCAACTAATGGATCGGTCAGTGGCATTGACTGGCCAGGGACCTGAATTGTCAAGTAGATTTCCCAGAGGGTCAACATAGATTGATAGGTGGTGATGTGCAATCAGCTGGTTTCTGCTGCCTGTGAGTGACGGCTGTTTGGCTCTGAAGGACTCTGAGTTTCTTTTCACACAGAGAAAAATCCTAAACGCATCCCTGCAAACCATGTGAGAACATTCACTCCGCTTATTGGTCAGATGTCTCTGGATGTTACACACCCCGGTATAATAGGTGGCAGCATGCACCATTGTCATTGGTTTGTAGTCCGCCAGTAAAACCAAAGAAGAAGAAAGTAAATACAGTGTTCTGGACTAGTGCATATTTCGGTGAGAGAAACATTGGTGGTTCGTTCTCTGGCTAGTTGCTAACACTAGAAACGGGTTTGCGGGCGTCACTGAATGTAAAGCACACCTGGCTACAGGAGCCGTTTAGCTCAAACTTGTGGAGTACACCGTGTAGTTGGGTCGGATCGAGGTCGGATCACGTTCCCACCACAAAAGAACCGCTCCAGAGTTTGTTTGGAACCGGACAGACACCACCTCCTCTAAAGGGTCTTGGTACGGTTGTTTTGGTCCGCACCCGAGTGCAATTACTGTGTTCATACCTGCCCAAACGAACCGCACTAACCGGGCAAATGCACCAGGGTTCGTTTTAACCGAACCAAACAAGTTAGTTGTGAAAACACCTTAAGACACTGTTCCCTACCATTCTCAATTATATCAATAAACTGTCCATCTCTGCATGTTAAGCCTAGTGACACTAGCATTCTATCCCAGTTGCATTCTACTGTGCATACTGAGCATCTAGGTTCATTCTTGGCCTTGGAAATAGTATTTGAAAAAACAATCTGAACTCAAAGTACGCTTTTTTCTGGAGGCTTATGCTATGGAGATAGCTCAGGTGTCATCACGTGACCTAAGAGTAGAACGTTGGTCACAAGATAACAGGTGGTTGGATATGGGGATGGTAACAGTTGTCTCTGTTCAAATATGGTCTCTGGCATCAGATGTGAATGTCCTCCTTGATCTTTCTCCGGACGTCCATTGACAGTGTTCACAGACAGCTTTCCGGTGTTCATTCAGTCTAGGGTCCATGCTGTTTCAGCGGTGTAGCATTCCAGACAGTTGTGATGTCATGATTATGTCATACACCACTTGGGCGTGGGGAGGTGTCCTGTCTTTATGGTGTACCAGCAGAGATCTTAAGGTGTTGAATGGTTTGTGGTTACTGCTGACTGCTTGTGACTTGAAGACTAGCTGGATGTTCTGAAAGTACAGCCAAAGAATGCTTCCCAATGGTAGCTGCTGATTTAGCAGTGTCCTTCCTATTCTTAAATCAGGGCACGCTTCTCATTATCCACTGCTTGTACCTGTGGGTGTAATATAAGTACCCCATGTATGACCACCTGTTTTCACATGACTAAAGTTCACATGATGACAATTTGGCCATCTCCTTTACAAATGAGCAAACTCCATCAGACGTGGTTGAAAGCTATGGGAAAGTGGACCCTGAGTTAAGACTGCTTTGTCAAACTACTGTATACTGTGTAGTACATTCACACTGGAAAACCCATATACAGACTTAAACCACCTGACCTTGTGGTGTTGATGGACACCCACAATTTACCATAAAAATAGCTATTTAAAGTTGGAAAAAGTGAAAACATTGTGGCTGTGATGTGCAGGTGCAGAATAATGAAACAGAACTACTAGAGTTTTTTAATACAAACTACATTAATCAATTTATAAATTCCAACAAAATATAATAAATTCCAGTGGCATCCATATGAACCTGCCTTACAACATGTCATGTTATCCTGCTAGCTTGCATACCCCTAGTAATGGTAAATGGATGGAGCGCTTTTCAACTTTAACGGTTCCCAAAGTGCTTTTACAAATTGGTCTCATTCACCCATTCACACACACCCGCTCTACCTCCTGATCCACAGCCGCCCATAGTAGTGGGCAATGTGCCAGAAGTTCACTTGTAGTTTCTACACCTATGGGCCAGATAACTATCTAAAGCCATATCATCTACACCACTGGAGCCATCTACACCACTATTATACTGAATAGATATCCAAGGTAACTCCAGTAGCAGTACTAGTAATTGTGAATTAACACTAATACATTCAAAATCAATGAATAACAATTAGGAAGTACGGAACACAGTTTTCGCCATTAAACACACAGTGTATTTAGAAGCAAAGTCATGCATTCTTGGTCATCCAGGACAAGTATGCACTGCAATACAATTCACTGCACCATTGTTTTCTTTAAAAGCAAATAAAGAAAGAGAGAGAAAATGAGGGTTGTTCTACATCTAGGCAGTGCTGACAGCACTGAAAGAACTGAAATTGGAAGTCTGAACACTGTTGTACTTGTGTTCACATGAAATGGGTTTTTGCAAGTACACTGTGGTGAAGCTGGAATGAAATGGAGAGGAAAGGAACTGATGGCATACATTGTCCAAACAAAACAAATCTGTCTTAACAATTTGCTAATGAGCTGAAACCTGCTTAGCACTAATATTTTTCAAACAGTTTGCACATTTTCATTTACATATATCATACTTAATGTGTCTGACTATGAGGATTGTCTCCATATTCACTATATATGATCCTCATTTGCTTTTCTGATTTTTCTTTGATGTATTCTGTTGCTGTTTGCTTTTTAACGGCCCAATTTCCACATGACAAGGATCATTAATCTTTCATTTAATAAACTTGCAAAGCAAATCAAACACCATGCAGACAGCAGCTTTATCTGTGGTGTTTATAGCCACACTAGCAGCATTGCTCTATGGATGGCAATATCTGTCTGTTGGTCCACCAACTAAAATATCTCAACAACTACTGAATGAGGGGATCAATCCTCTGACTTTGATGATCCTCTGGCATTTTTGGTTTTGAGGGAAATATCTCAAAATCTCTAGGATGGATTGAAAATTGGTACATTCATGGTGTCCAGAGGATGAATCCTGATGATGTTGGTGATCCCCTGATGAGTTTGCATCTAGCACAAGTTTTTTTTAACCTATCCAGATAAATATCTCTACATCTCTTATATAGATTGTCGCAAAATTTGGTACAGACATTCATGGTGCACAGGATAAATTGTAATGGCCCAACATTGGTGATCCCCCAACCTTTCTAGTGCCATTATCAGGTCAACATTCAATTTGTCCAACACTTTGGTTTATGACTAGCTCAAGGTGGTGGTGGTGGTGGGGGGTTCCGACCATTCCTACAACTTTCTGAATCCCACAATCCAACATTCCTTCAAGTGTGGCTGTTCAGAACAACTATAAATACTATATAGTAATGCTCAAACAAACTAATTCTGTTTGAGCATTACACAACCCTTAGTCCTGTTGTAAAGTTTTGTCTTCACCATTGCTTCCAAGTCCTCATTGCTGTGGTGTTTCTACACTGCACCTGCCAATCAAAATTGGGCCAGCTTTGGATTTTGAATTTTTCTGCTAAAGAAGTTTAGCTCAGACTATATATGGGCCCAATAATGGCCCAATTGCAATGTTATCCCGTGTGGTGCATCATAGTGGAGGACTGTGTCTTGAAAGCCTTGCGAGGCGTCAATGGAAGAATTCCCCTGTCAAAATTGTTTTGCCTTTTCTCGCAGAGTTTGACAACGCCTTTTTCTGTGCGCCATGATACTTCATGGTTGTTCACGTTCCTGATCGTGGAGGTCTGTCTCCACTCCTTCTGGATTACTTCTACATATCCTGCAGGTCATGAACCTGACTGCAACCATGGTCAGGGATCTACCTGTTTCTGTGTCTAACATGTTTCTCGACCAAGTCATGGTAGGAATTTAACTCACCATAATCACCTAAACTGACATTGTGCAATCTTGAAAATCATAAATGGGATGTAGTCTAATTTCGGCATTAGGTGGCACTCTTTTCTTCACTCCATGGCCATTCCTGCTTGTCATGCTTACTCCCCAGTTTTTGTGTTAATTCCAATCAAAACAGAAATATGAAACACATCACTTCCTGTGCAGCAAATGACTTTACCTAGGAAAAGAGCTACAAGACCCTAGGTGTTGCTGCCAGATGAAAACTATGCATCTTAAAATGTCAGATTTTCAGGAACTAACAGAAACAAGCTTGTATTAAATTCAGTAACAATGCATAATTCAAAAATAAGGTAAGACAGTTTCCTAAACCCATAAAGGAGCATGTAAGCCAATTTATCTGAAGAGGTAAAAGTCACAGTTGTTTTATATCAGTTGGCCAGCGAAGAACAAAATGCCCATTTATCAATTTGATAAAATCTTTATTATTACTTCCACTTCTGCTCCTTCAGTATTGATGTCACAGCATTCATCTGTGTGTTGAGCTTCTCACTGAGATGCAGCCCCATTACTAAACCTCCCATAAAAAGCCAATCTGCCTCAGACTAAGATGCTCTTGGTTGTGATTAGAAAAAGATTTGATTACAGCTTGGAAAGCCTCTGTTTGCAGTCATAATAAAGCTGAAAGAAAAAGAGCCAGTGAGAGAGAATTAGAGAGATATGTGTTCAGTTTATAGTGGAAGAACTTTTCAAATGCCTTGAGCACTATTCCACAAACACACACACAGGTCTGGGCCAGGATCAGTGTGTTTGCACTACTGTCAGGAGAAGAAGAATTCTACTTTCCCACATGGCATACAGGCAAACACAAGCCTTTGTTTCCTTTGAAAGTGCATTCATATGCATATGTTTATGTCATACAGTACATGCATATAGTGCATATATTTCAGTGTGTGTGAGGAGTATGTGGGCAAAATGTAGCCATTGAATTTAGTCATTTAAAGGGTCATTTTATCCAAATTACAAAAAATAGCACACTCATTTTTCTCTTTTATCATGTCTCTGTAAGTCCTGTCTCCAAAAATTACATTATATACTACTAAATGGTTTTGCCTAATACATTTAGAGAAAAAGTACATGTTGCCTGTGTAGTAGTGTCAAGTCGTTGCACAAAATTATGAGCAGGGCATTGTAAATCCCTTTAAAATACTATGTGAGTATACAGTAGGCAGATACTTGTATTATACTAAGGGTACATATTATTAAGGAGTGACGACCTCTGACCACACTGATCCGGTAGTGGAATTTGACTCTCACAAGAACTATTGTCGCCGTAAAGGACATTTGAAAAATGACTGTCCAAGTCTAAAAGCAAAGGCTAATGCCAGTAGTTCGCAAATAAAGTCTGGTGCATTAGCTGCTCCTGTTCATTCAGTTGTCTGTGCAGGTGTCCTTAGAAAACACCAGTTCTGAGGACAGTGATGCTTATGCAGCATTCATTTCACAGGGTCTGGTGTCATTGGTGGGTAGCGACAAGAAAATCCCAGTGAGAATTTTCAGAGATACAGGCACATTAGACAGTTTTATTAGACAGTCCATTTTGCCATTCTCACCTTATTCGGATACTGGGGAAACTGTACAAAGTTGCAGACAACACATTTAATCCCATTCCCTGACCAGAAGAGAGTTGAGTTTGTTTCATGGGTATTTGTCCTACTACCTGTAAATGGGGTTGACATTATTTTGGGCAATGACTAGGCTGGGGATCATGTCTGGGCTGATGGTAAGCCTCCAAATATTGTAACCCAGCTGCCACCTGTCTTGCAGAAATGTGCAGTTGTTCCAGAGTGTCCAGAAGTGATTCCTGCCTGTCGTGACATGCATGTAATGAATATTCCTGCTTTCCAGACCTCTCAGAAGGATTTGTTGAAGGTTCAGGCCAACTACAGTTTGTTTCCAGATTGTATTCGTGTTTGTGAAAATGTGAAAACTGTTTTGTGCCAAGCCAGTGCTTGCCGCACCTCATCTTGATCGCCCCTCTTCAGCTCTTTGGTAATACCTGTAAGGTAGGGGCTGGAGCTGTTTTGCAACAAACAGGTGAGCAGGGGGTTGATCAGCCAGTCAGTCACTTCTTTAAGAAATTTAACTTGCACCAGCTTAACCTTCTCATCAGTGAGAAAGAAGCCCTGGTTCCCATTTGGGCCTTGCAACATTTTGACATGTATGTTGATACAAGTGTTGTCCCATTGCTCATGTATAAGAGGCAAAATTGGATAGTTTTCTCAATTTAACATTTGCCACATTAAAATCTAAGTAGTGTGAGCAGATGCTTTTTCTTGTGCTTTTCTGCCACAAGTAGTGTCACACTTAAGATGCCCTGTTCATCCTATTTGTTTTGTATTCTGCTTTCCTACTCTTAAATGCTCCTAGGACTTGATCGAGGTTGCTGAGGGGGGGCATTCTGTCACAGTATGGTACAGGTTGACTCTCAGTGCTCCCCCTGCTGTTTTGTTTTTTTCTTTGCAGGTTGGTAGAGATGGGCGGAGCCATTTAACTTGATGTCTTGCACCTGGGCAGGCTGGGCTAGGTTATTTAGACTGGCTCCTCATGCTCTCTCTCTCGCTCTCTCTCTCTCTCTCTCTCTCTCACCCTCTCACCCTCACCCACCCACCCTCACCCTCACCATCACCATCTTCCCTTTTGGTTTGGTTTTCCTCTTGGTTTTGCCTTCACAACACCACACATTCAACATTGCACCCACTGACTTACAGACTACAGATTCATTTATCACTTCGTTTTAGTTGCAAATTAACCATTGTTTGAATTACTTTAAATTGTGTGTGGTCTCCCGCTTTGTCTAGCCCACTGAGCCTGGGTTGTGACAAAGGGTACATATTATAATTTCAGGTTTTTCTTACATTTTTGAGGGAGTAAATGTATTTTCATGTAGAATTTGTGCACTTTTCTCATACAATTCAATGTTATGTGTTTTAAAAGGAACGTGTTGTACTCCTGCTTTTTACTGGGAGTGTATGCATATTCTTCTGTTTACTTTCAGTGTTTCTGCTGTAGATACTTGTATACATGTTAAGGTATAAAGTGGAGGTATTGATATTTCTTGCATAAATCTGCTAATTAGGAGAGAAGTTTGTTGGGCATGTGTATAACAAAGCTACTGTGTGCCTTGCAACACACAGTAAAGTGTACTGTGTACTGTACTGTGTCAAACTACTCTTTCCATGGTCAAGAACCAAGTTTCATGCCATTTTTTTTATATAGTTTTGGGTGACCCAAACCTTTAATAGCTACTTATTTGCATTCCACATACGTTACCAACAGAATATCGTACACATGGACATACCTTATGTACTGTACCTAAAAGTACTCTCAATCACTCTGAAGGCTACAGGGCTTTGGCATCAACATCACCTCGTGCTGCATTCAGGGTGTTTCAGGGACTCATCCATCATAGTTCTTGACAGCTGCTGTTGTTTACATATGGAGCAGATGCTACAGTCGCTACGTTTGGGTACACTTCACTGCAGAGTGTTGACTGAAATAATGTACAGTGATGAGTCAAACACAAAGTAAGAAGCCAGGATAAAGTGACAAAGGGAACAGAGAGCTGACTGGAGAGCAGAAAGAAACAGTGCAGTAGTCAGCTCGTGGTAGAGCTTATCTTTATGGTCACACTGTAACACAGACTACACACACCCCATTAATAAATCATATTAAAAACCAAACCCAACAATGAATGTAAGCTACATTCTCCTCTGTGCCACAAGAGTAGCATCTGCTAAAAACTAGTGTCCAGCTGTTTTAGGAAATTAATGAGCCTTTTCAAAAATGAAATTATACATTTGTGAGCTATTTTAAATATTTACGTCTTCAGTAGGAATCAATGGGCCTGGGTCTGAGAGCCACAGACAGTGTAGGGAAGTCTGAAAGTATTCAGACACAGACTAACACATTGTTGGTTTTGGGCTTTTCATGGGATTTTTTTGACAATAAGAAAAACATAGAATAACTCCACTCCAGCATGATCCTTTAGAGAGGCATAAATAGATTTTTTTTTTACCACTTGAGACTGAACCAAAACGGTAATATGTCAAACAAGCAAATGAGCAAACACACACTGTTTAAAAGTACATTTAAAAATCACTGTGACATGTTTTTGAAGAAAAAGATTAGATTTTGTAATTTCAGTCAGACTTTAAAAACCTCTCTGAAACACATCTTCGACTGCCTTTTCAACCTCTGGAGAGTTTTATGTCAGGCAGATGTCACTGAGCATGCTCAGAGACAATCTTCATTGTTTATATGCTGAGAAGAATAAACCACACCGACCATGTTCATTGTAATGACAAGGTTAAACATGCTAAATACATACTGTATGTTTGACAGTGACACCAATGCTTTTAGTGGCTCAGGTTGCCCCAGTTGAATCAGTTCCCCACTTTTTATTTAAAAAGCTGAATTTTCTATTCAGTCTTGTTTAAATGCATTCTTTTCATTGAATTTGAAGGTCAACATCTTGAAATATGGATGTTTTAGCTGAGACTTTTCTCTTGCTTTCACTCTGAGTAATGTGAATGAGTTGATATTACAGTAATTTATTAGGTGGTAGAATCTATTTACTGACTGATGGTATTAACTGCATTTGTATTTCATGTCAATGTCAAGTGTCCTCAGGCCACTATTACAGAGAAAATAAAGATCAGTAAAAAGAAAAAAAGCATGTCCTTAACTCACCTGCTTGGAT
Source organism: Maccullochella peelii (assembly GCA_002120245.1). Taxonomy (NCBI): domain Eukaryota; kingdom Metazoa; phylum Chordata; class Actinopteri; order Centrarchiformes; family Percichthyidae; genus Maccullochella; species Maccullochella peelii. The sequence goes on along the minus strand of LKNJ01004290.1, from coordinate 6,722 downwards.
GCTTGGGAGCAGCAGAGCCGCCAGCAAAACGTTGCATGTCTTCATTTCTCTCAGCTCGCCGCTGACCAACTTCACACCTGAGGCCTTCACCCGTTGCTTCAGACCTCCCAGTGGGCTCGGGAGGGGGGGTGGGGGGTGGGGTGGTGTTGTTTCAGAGTGGGTGCGCCAAGTTCACAGTGGGAGGCCACCAAAGGCACCTAGAACATCACATTGAAATGCAGAAGACTCAGCAAGACATGTACAAAAGGTGGTTCTAAAGAAGTCCCTGGTGTCCAAGCATGGCTGGAGGTCTGTCACATTTCTGGACAGCCATGTCACACACTGGAGGAGTCTTTCAGAACACCACTTTTAATTATTGATTTTAGCTTTATCTTCAAAGAGACTGTGATAACAGATTCTTCTACAGTATGCAGGGAGACGCAGACCTAACCATTACAATGTCACACAGGTTTGCTAAAGATACACAGCACTGTTTTGTAAAGAAGACACAAAACCCAACTTTACTGTTGTTATTTTGAATGCCAAACCTTGCAGCAGTGCTACCTTTGAGTCCTGCTCTGATTTTATCCCTCGTCCCTGCGCTCAAAGTTCTCAAAGTTATTTTAAACTTTGATGTTGTTAGCTACTGGTGATCATATAACTTGATTGCAATCAAACGCTCATCTGTGTTTCAGAGTTTCAAGAACTATACAACACAGCTTTAAAATCACACCACAATCTTGGCAAGAAGACTATATAATGGAGGAATAGGGCTACTAGGTTTAACTCACAGTGTTTGCTAGTCATGGTTTTCAAATTTCCCAGCACTTTTCTGTTATCTGACCCACATTGGTGATGTAATCCTGTGCTACACTTTGCCTCTGCACTGTGCTCTGTGACAGAGTTGTAGTATTTGTCTACAGAGGTTTTTCTCTTATCTTTGACTTATCACCAGGCTTGCCAATTACAGTCTTTGGTCTCAACCGGGCCCTTTTTTTTCCTTCTGCTTTTTCAGTCTCTCATGGCAGACTGGAGAGGCTGCTCAGTTGTCAAGCAGCGGTCAGTTCACCATGACGCAAAATTCCTCAATATCACCCTCACTATTCTGCACTGACATGTACTAGTACAGGTAATGCTTATTTTCCATAGTGTCTTTGCCATGTATAGTAACAACAGATCATCCTCATCTTATACATGTACTTATATGCACTAATGTGTGGAAAGATATCACACTTTCATATTTAGCTTTAGCAACACTGTACAAGAGTTTTTCCATTTCTAATCTAATTTTATTTTTCCCTCAGAGTTGAAATCACAATTTTAGCAAATAATGCAACATTTAGGCAGCTTTACATTATTTCCTGTTCCTGTCACATTTCAAACTTAAATCACAGTTGAGTGTCGCTATGAACAGCAGTAAGATAACATGATGAAGAATATTGAATGGACAGTTTAGTTTTTTGGTCTGGACTCGGACTCAACATTTAACACTACATGGTCTTGACTACAGCACTGCTAGGGCTGAAGCTTTTCCAAGGCTGCTCAAGACAACCACTAGAAGTTGCCAGACATGTCATGTGATAATTTGCACATGTATACGCACACACTTTTATTGAAGAAGGAGCTATGGCTGTGCATGGAAAATACACAGCATCTGCAATGTTGTCACCAAGTGCAACACAGTCGTATTGTTCTTCATTGTCCAAAAAGTGGCACTAACCCTACCTTGGGAATAGAGACAACACTTATGAGTCTGGAACGTCTCGCTGCAAAACTGTCAAGTTGGCAGCAGTGACTGGAGGTTCTTCCTATTACTCATTTAATGACTTAACCGACAGATTAATTAGTCAAAAGGTAGTTCTGCCTTGTGAAGAATCTCCTAGACCTCCAGAAAATTAGCTAAATTGCTGTAAACTGTGCAGCATTCTGATGCTGCCTTTGATTAGATTTAATTATGCTGCCATGTGGAGAGGTCAGTCAGATGCTGTGGGCATAAAGGAACACTATAATAATTAATCTTCATTTATTTGATCAGGTTATTAGCTTGCTGTTTGACTACCAGTGACAGAGTTAGTGGGAGTTTCTATGTGCAGTCAGCTGTAGTGCATGCACTTGCATGTACTGTACATACACTGCTCCTTAATGACTTACTTAATGAGCCAGACACCGCCTTGTATTCCATTCAGTTTGTTTGCTAGACTTTATTTTGCTAATGCTGCTCATCCCTCTATAATTCTTGCCAACTCACTTCATATCTGTCCAGATGTCTGCGGTTTATGAATGCAAGCGTGTACATATGCTCTGCAGTCGATCTGGCTGTGTACACTCACAGGTCACAGCTGTATAGTAATCGCTGGTAAGCATTCTCCCAGGTAATCTCCTCTGCATACTCGAATAATATGATTATCTCATCGAGCAGCAGATTAATTCCTAAGCTGCAGCGGCAGCGACTAAAGAACAAGAAAGATGACATTTCTTCTTGCTGGCAAAGTGCCCGTTTTAGCAAATATGTGACTTCTGGTGATTGCAGTTACTGCAGATTCAATGACTGCTAAATTGCCATATGGAAATCATTGTGTTTATTTAATCTGGTTTCTAATCTTCTGTTTAAAGGGGAGTCCTGGTGGTGGAGGGGTTTAAAGCAGTTTGGGTCCTGCAGGGACACAGTCTCCAGGAAAAAAAGTACTTTAATTTCACAATAATTTCATTCATCAGAAATGTTCCTACTTAGAGATAGTAGAAAGATGATTGCTGTCATTATAGGTTTTACAGTTAGCCGGATTTATCCAGATTATATAAACCACTTTATTTGGAGGTTAATCTGCAATTAAAAGTCAGTTATAATCCCTCTTTAAACAGGAAAACTGTGTAGCTACGTGTAGTTAAGTACAGCAATAACAGTTCATCAAAAAAAGGGAAGTGGATCTGTAAACTGTGATAAATGACGAACAGTTTGGGTAATAATTTTACTGTCCACCTTCATTTTCTCTTGGGGGTTTGTTTCCAACCTGTCTGATGCTCATGTTTCACCCAAGTTGTAATAAACTGTAGTTTCCCTTTAACTTCACCTAAAATCTTGTGTTGGATAAAATACGTAAGACATAGCCCACACCTTGCTGTTCAGTTATTGAAAAATAACACACTAGCGTACTGTGTGCAATGTGAAAAACAAATAAGATACATCAGAACATTCTCATGGATTATTGTTTATTCCACTGAAAACATGGCTGCCAGTAAAAAAAAAAAAAATCTATACACACAAGAATCGCTCAATTTTTTCAGTTTCCTAAAGAATGAATGAAGCAAATAGGACGTAGTTAGGAAACTTGTGATCATCAGCACCGTAACAAAACATCCTGCATGGTGATCCTGAAAGGATAAGAACAAACGTCAGACATTTGTGTTGTGCCATCAAACATGATACAATTAGTCAGATCCACTGTACTGTTTTGATTGGGTTTATGGATTTATGTTAGAAAAGCTGCTATTTGTCCAAAGTAACAAGTGGTTTTGTGCATTTATTTAGTCTTTCATGTGGAACACTTTGAACCTTCACTGTAGTGATGCAGAGACAGCATTTATTCCTGTGACTGTGAGATCTAGATGATCTTTTAAAGAGTTAAAGTTCTACGACATATCATGCTAACTTGTACAACAGAGGTTCCGTGAGGCAAGTGAAATCTGGCGCGTGATAATCTGCACTCTGGCTATACAGGTTCCCGGGCTCACAGCGTCAAAAACCCAAGCCTATGTCAGCCACTGACCATGAATAATAACTGATGTAGTGGTCATTTACACATCTGGTGGTGTGGAAGTAAATGTGAGAGTGATTACAGGGCTGTTCAAAGTAACCATGCTTGAATTTTCATTGATGCATTATGAATGTGATTTTATGAGGGGGCTCACATGATCATGTGATCCAAAAGACTCCTGACTCGGCAGTGAAGACTGGTTCAGTGCATTACCTGGCCAAATGTAGATAACAAACAAGATATTTTTTACAATGAGCTTTGAGCTTAGAATTTTTTTAGTAATCTAAGACATCAAGAAAAAGTACTTTCTGGTGTCACTAGTTGCTCAGAATCAAAGAGCTTCTCTCTACAGCTGGAAATTTTCACTGATGTTGAACACTCATACAGATACATCAATGAACCCCCTCTGAGGTTCTCAGGGAGGTTCTGCGTGAGAAGCAAGGTAAGAAAAAATCAAGTACAATCCCGTAAAAATAATTTAAAAGGGATTGCAAAATGTGTGACTCACCAGCAGTAAACATTAGCATCTTATATATATATACATTTTCCTTGACACAAGTCATAATTGTTTTGAATATGGTAGTTGGGTTGGCTGGCAAGTTGACTCAGATGTAGATGCCAATTCAGTTAGCCATAATGGCTATTCCAGGTGGTGCAGCATGCCCCGGTATACGTTGTTTTGCATGAGACCTTGTTCTCCCGAATCTCTACAACAGAGGTGGTGAGTTAGCATGACCCATAGAGTCACAATGGCCACATTTACAGGAAATATGCCAGGTTGAAATATACCAGAATTTTCCGTTAAGATAGGGGGAGGACCTTGGGCATTCGGAAGGAGTTTGTAGTAGCGTTGCTCCTTCACGTCAAAAGGAGTCCATTGAGATGGTCTGGGCATCTGATCAGGATACCTCCTAGACGCCTTTCTGTGGAGGTATTCTGAGAATGTTCAACTTGGGAGGAGACCATGGAGCAGACCCAGAACACACTGGTGGGATGGGACATATGCCATCTGGCCTGGGAATGCCTCAGGAAAAGCTGGAGGATGTGGTTAGGAAGAAAAACGTATGGCCTCCTTGGCGGAAAAAGATGGATTGCCTACTCCGAATAGTCCTATTGCCAAGGTACAGAGCCAAGTCCTATTAATGGCGGAAGATGCCCCCCTTCCTCATTACCCCACAGTATTCTTCCAATATTCAATCTCAAACCTGATCTTTATGTCACATCTGCTAATTTCAGCATAGCAGTTGCTTTAACATAGTTGAGCTTTAACAAAGACATATTCCCAAAGAAAGACGTTCCACTCTTAAAAGTCTGTAGCCTATAAAAAGAAACAATGGAAGACACCAAGTGAAGCTACGTTCTACCAGCGAAACATCTTTGGCATGCATCATCAAATAGTTGGATTAACGTTCATACTAGGAATGTTAATGATTAATCGTTTATTGATTAATTGCCGTTAAGAATTTACCAATTAAAAATGTATTAATGGACAATGTACACTGATCAGCCATAACATTATGACCACTGACAGGTGAAGTGAAGAACATTGATTATCTCGTTACAATGGCACCTGTCAGTAGTTGGGATATATTAGGCAGCAAGTGAACATTTTGTCCTCGAAGTTGATGGGCAAGCATAAGGATGTGAGCGACTTTGACAAGGGCCAAATTGTGATGGCTAGACGACTGGGTCAGAGCATCTCCAAAACTGCAGCTCTTGTGGGGTGTTCCCGGTCTGCAGTGGTCAGTACCTACCAAAAGTGGTCCAAGAAAGGAAAACTGGTGAACCGGCAACAGGGTCATGGGCGGCCAAGGCTCACTGATGCGCAGGGGGAGCGAAGGCTGGCCCGTGTGGTCCGATCCACTTTCCTTTTCAAACACATTTGCCAGGGCCTTGTAATGCGTGTTTTATGCGTTTCTGGTCGGACTTGCATTATTGAGAATGTTTACATGTACATCAGAGGTTTTCCCTGGTTTAATTTAAGGCTTAAGTGGTGGGTGGGGTTCATGCGTTGCCTAAGCCTTGATTTTAAGGTTTAAGGCATGAGGCTCTTCACCTGACAGTTCAACATATAAAACAGATCATTCAAATTCAAATAAGCTTTATTGCCATGACAGATCAGGAATCTGTATTGCCAATGCAGTACAGATATATAATATAATAAGGCATTAAATATCATAAATAAATATACAGGTGTAATCACTCAAACATTCACTCCAGAGCTTGTTTCCCTCAGTGTATGAAAACAGTCGACATACTTTTCAGCTAATACTGCACACTGACCTTTCTCCCCACATAGGGAGGGCAGTTTCTGAAGATCGGGGAGATGGAGAAATTCAGAATACATATTAATTATTTTTTCAAAGAAAACCTCTCTCAAATCCTTATATTTCTCACAGTATAGATCTCTCACAGTAAGGCAGTGAAATACTGTATTTATGACTGCTTGTCTTGGAACAGCAGGTCTCTCTCTTTGAACCCATGACACAGTTAACTCTACGACCCTCTCTTCCTCTCAGCATGGCTGCTGCGCCTCACCAGGAGAAAACTCCTAATTGGAAGAAGTAATTAAAGCAAGTGTCTTCTATATTTATTCAGCACATCAGTGGGAACCTGCTGGCTGTGTGCTCTGTCAGCCAGGATGGATAATCACAACCACTAAGCTGGGAACATCTCTGAGGCAGCAGGCACAGGAGCCATTTGCCTGTCAGAAAAGTCATATAAACATGGATTGTTATCAGCATGTTGAGATGATGATGTCAAGATGGCGCCGCTGCGTTTGGACGCCGTCCTGGTAGCTCTGCAAAGACTGTGCTTGTTTTTTGTATTTAACGTGTTTTCCGTTGTTACTTTTGCTCCTGGAACACACAGCCTTATCACATACGACTTTAGCACTGTCAGGGTCGGTATCTATTGTTATAGGTTATCTTTAGTGTGGTTTCCTGTGTTATTTTGGTAGTCTTGTCTTGTGTTTCTTGTGGAGTCCTACCC
>LKNJ01004289.1:1287-34102 GCA_002120245.1 Maccullochella peelii | reverse complement strand
TTCTCTCCTCTCTCTCTCTCCTTCTGTTGCTTTCTGCAGGTGTTTCTGCATCCGGAGCTGTAGAGTCTGGATCTGCGGTTGCGGAGCTGTGGAGTCTGGATCTGTGGTTGCAGGCCACCTGCTGTCCCTGTGTTCCTGCTCAACAGCTGCTGCTGCTATTGTTGTTATTGCGCTTATTAATTATTATATTGCTATTAGTATTATTTTTATTAATATTAACATTAATACCATTACCACTACTGTTACTTTACATCTGTATGTAGAACTGTACTGTACTACTGCATGTTCTCTTTCCTCCTGCTCTCTCTCTCTCAATTCAAAGTGTCAGGTAATAATGATATTAAAATAATAAAAAAGGTACAATTCATAAAATCAAGAAAACAGCAAAAAACAAACAAACAAAAAAAACTTACATACACATATGTGAGACTCTGTCTCTCAACCCAACTGGTCTGTCTGGTTCTGCTCGAGGTTTCTGCCTGTTGAAAGGGAGTTTCTCCTTGCCACTGTCTCCTAGTGCTTGCTCATGGTGGGAATTGTTGGGTCTCTGTAAATATAAAGAGTCGGTCTAGACCTGCTCTATATGAAAAAGTGCCCTGAGATGGCTTTGTTATGATATGGCGCTATATAAAGAAAACTGAACTGAATTGAACTCGGTCCACTACTCAATCATTCTGGAGCTTAGACACAACAGCAGTTGCTGTAGGTAAATGGACCTGAAGTTGAGATTGTTTTGTCAACAGCTGTTTCCCAGGTCAAGAATGAAAGAACATCTACAGTTCCATAAGAACTGAGCAAACATCTCTCTCTCTCTCTCTCTCTCATTCAACCTCTACAGTTATGACATCAAACTACAGATATATTGGCCAAAACTACCACAGGAGGACTAAGGTTGTAAAACAACTGTCCTTCCAAGCTGCCGATCTGTTCCACGTGTACCACTTAAAGTTAAAGAAACATCTATCCTCTTCAGCTTTATAGTGTGTGAAGAAGCAATCTGTGTACCTTGGTGCTGCAGGTAAAGTGGGGGCAGGGAGGTGTGGATGAGTCTAGGGGGCAGTCTGCTGCTCCTGCTGGACTGACAGAAGTACTGCTTCACCCAGTCAAACAGCGAGGTGTGGGTGTCACCTGGGCCCGTCGGCTGGTGGAAGTCGATGATGCGGGCACTGAAAAGACATACAGTGCAAGACTTCCTTAGTGTTACTGAGTCCAGCTTCAAAACACAGAGTGACCAGAATGAGATTCTGAAGCAGTTGTCTGTAAAAACACATTCCAGGGATTTTTGTGTATAATCTTGCTAGTTTTAACCAATATTCCTGTCACTTGTGATTACATTTCACTCAACTACTAAATCACTAAGATATGCAAAGGATGCAGTAAATCTGGTAACCTCAGTTCAGAAGGACAAGCAGCACAACTCATCAGACGAGCAAACCTGTAGTTTAACCAGATTATTGGTGCCATTTATTTGGAACTTTGACTTGTTCTAATTACCACAATTTGATGCACAGACAGTTAAATGCAATGGATTATAATGGACATTTTGGATGTATTCATTCATGTTTTTGCTTAAGAATAGTTTAGGGTACATAACAGATTTGTTCACAACCTGTTTGATCAACCAGTCTCATCATTAAATGTTGAAGTCATGCTGATTGCACTCCTGGTGCACACTGTAACGCTGTCTATTTAAGGTGGTCAATGCTAACTATAAAGACCCATGTTATAAAACTAGTAGGGTGTCGAGGTATTAAACCCTATAATAGACTGCACTAATTCTACTTGTGTTGTTCCAGTGGTCTTCCATTCATTTCTAGAGCCTAGATATCATCTGGGTCAGGGAGGGTCAACGTCATGATGATCTGTATATTGAAAAATAATTTCTCTTATGTTTTGTACTTTATTTTAAGTGAACCCTGCTAATATGTAGCTCTTAATACTAAAGTTGAAGTTGATCCCATAATATGCTGTACTTTTTCCCATTAGATCCTGTGAGTCTCTATGCCTATTCACTAGTGGTAGTGGGGGAAGAATGTATATGAATAGTTTTATCCAACATACTTATTCTATATGAGTTACTGTGTAAATCGGATTGCCCCTAGACGCAATAAATAAAATGTTACCCTTCTTTGCTTTTAGGCTCTAAAGAAAGCACAATGTTGTGAAGGAATTTTCCTTCTTTAGGCTAAAGGTAATAGTACGCAGGGGTTCCCCAGGTCACATTCAGGTCATTTGTAAACCTAAAAGTATTAGGTCATATACGGTCTCTTTCAGATCAATATCTCTCTGTCTCTGAGGTTAACTGGTCAGGGTGCAGCTGTCCTGATAAAGCGAGGCAGTCTCCGTCTCCTAGGAGACCAAGGTCTTTGTAGATAGACGGCGTTATGCCCCAGACTCCACACTGATATACGGTCTTCTCTTTGTCTCTTAGATATGCACTAAATATGACGTGCAACGTTTCTTTATTTTGCCTTACCACGTCTGCATTTGAATCGTAAAGAAACTGTGTGTACTTTCTGCAATTTGGCTGTGAGCATCTAAGGCCTGAATAAGGTCAGAGATTCAGTGTCTGGGGACAGTGTCCAGGAGGAATCCCTCTGAGAGCCTTGCTCAGGGCAGAAGTGCCATAGAAACCAAATCAAAATAACCAAAATTGATCAGTTTAAAGTAAGCAGAAAAAAAAGAAAGAAATCAAATACTTGGTGTGTTATACAGATTTTGTATATATTAAATGAATTAGGAATAAGTGCTGAGATGAGAGGCTAGTACACCACACACACTCCACTGTCCCTCGTCAAAAGTTATTCCCCACTGTTTGTCATCATTCCTCTTTGCCATGTCGATATGAACGCCATGGCATCAAACATAATGAGCCTGAAGCTCCGTGTGGAGCCAGGACGTGTTGGTTTGTGCTATACACCGCTGTAGGAAAAGGAGGTGTTGGATATTCTTCACAAGTTGCAGGATTTTCAGCAGGATTTTCCAGCATTGAATCAGGCTTTCACCGTCTGAAGGGACGTGCACGCACATCTGCATTTGTAGCTCAGCCAACACGAACACACCGTCTCTCTGAAATAACCTGTGATTGGTCAAAGTCTCCCGTCACGGGATAGATTTTCTGAAGCCTAAAAACAGAGCCAGGAGGACGGGCAGAAGTAGAGGTTTTCTCTCAGACCACTTGAATTACAATATGATGGACGGTTATTATGGAATTTTTGCCCAGTGACGGCAAAAAAAAAAATACTGCCTACCTCACCTTTAAGCCAAAAAGTTTATAGGTAACCTATGAGTTTTTGACCACTAGTGGAACTATGGTGCAATATTTGAAAGAGTGGGTCCCCCATTGTTTGTATACTGGACGCACATGCACGCGTACAAGTATGGGGATGATGCGATGCATTCTTGCAGATGGTTTCACACTATTCCACTGATCCACAACTGGTGGAGGTAAGGCAGTAAGAAATGTAGCAATGTGCCAGCAAAAGGCAGGAATGGCAGTGATTCTTAATAGTGCTCACCTGATTCCCATAGAGGTGAGGAGGGTGAAGATCTCTGTGGCTCCAATCCAGGCTCGTGTTCCCTGTAGCCGCTGGTTGAAGTGGGACGCACCTTGTGGATCCAGTCCTTCTTTCCAAGCCTCCTCAATCCTACTCTGCACCTGAGGGATACTAGGCACTGCCTTCTCTGAAGGAGGAGGAGAGCGTCAAGTAAATGGAAAGAACTGAATGTGTACAGGTGCAGACCTGGAGGCAACATAAACACAAAACCCTTATGAAAGTCTTTTAAAGTTAGTCATCTTTCATCTTAGCTTTCTTCACAGTGCATCATGTGATCGGTCTGTTTTAAGGGAGAAATCCAATCCTAAAATATTTGGACATTTTCTTGGACCTTGATGTAGGCTACCATGCTTTTCATCATAGACACGCCCCTAGCTACATGAACTAGAACTGTATAGTTTTACCAAACACTAAGTCACTGCCCTTAATTTCTGTTGTCATAACTAAAACTCAAGTAAAAATGGTCAGTGACAGCTGAAGGTCAGCTGATACACAATTGATTTCTACAGATAATATCAGCTCTTACTGAGTCATCAGGAGCTCTTCATCTTTAAAGTCTGATGGAAAGTGGAGCACAGTTCATTATTCTGTATATGAGAACAGCTCGGTGTGTATTATCATTACCATGGCCACTTACCAAAGGGAACATAAAGAGAGTTTGTGTTTAAATCATCATCCATTATTATAAAGTAATTCAACAGAGAATCACATCTGACAGAAAACTGATACAATACGGTATATAACTATATAATTATATAATAAGTAAAAGTTATGGTCATAGCATAAACCTATAGTATAGTTACATTACCCAGGACGCACCTCCCGCTTCCCAACTCTATATACTGCTCTTTGCATATTGATCTACAACGGTAATTTAACTATTAAAATATTGACTACAGTAAATGATCAGATATTTACCTCAACAGCACAGAGAACCAGCCCTTTATTTGAAACAAACTTCACTTCTAGTATATTTCAGCATATTTTTAGAAGAAGCCTATTTGTTTTCTGATCTGCTCCTGTTTTAATTTACTGTTAATACAAACTCAACACCTCCTCAAGATGGATATTGATACATATTAAAGAATACATACAATATTTTTCTTTCAATTTCCACATGGAGAATTCACAAAATGACTTCAGACTTGTAAAACAAAGAGTGTTGGCAAGAAAGAGCGGAAAGGTGCTGATTTCAGGTCAGATATCATGTGGTGTGATTGTGCACCTTGTAGGACGGGTGCATATGCGTCTATTCTGTATAGAGAGGAGAGGAGCATCTGGAAGTTTCTGTATCCACAGCCCCAGCCTTTGTCTCCCACTGAGGAGCAGTAGTGGTCGGTGTCTGCACTCAGCCACACATGGACACAGTCTCTGCATTCAGTCTGGTAGTATTCGTACAAGGCTCTGACCACACCTAGACACAGAGAAGAACAGAGTGCATGTGAAACAAGCTCAGCTCAGAACACTCCAGCAGCAGGACTCTGACCATAAACAGGAGGTGACAGCTCATTGTTTTTTTTCAAAATGCAACTAAAGCTATTCTGTATGCTGTCCTATATTACAGTGTCCCCAATAGTTGAGTTACTTCTTTGATTTTATTGGAATACTTGGTTTATTTTATGAGATCCCTATCTCATAATTATGAGACGCTAAGCCATAATTACAAGATACAGAAGCCATAATGAGCAGGTACTGTGCTTCAGTGTAGTACATGCACAGTGGACAGAAACAGAGTGTATTGTGCACACAGAGAAGACATGGAGATTCAAAACTGTGGAGCTCAGTAGGCATCCACTGACTGATAAGATGGCTGTCTTTGAAATCACTTTTAGAAGCACTCATTTTAGATCACTTTGAATATGGATCACCACTATCAACCAAAAGGCAATCTGGCATTTAAAACGTGACCACATTTTCACTAAAATGTATTTGACCAAACTAAAATTAAGACATCAAAAATGACATTTGAACTAAAGCAAAATGAATTACCTTTTCGAGACTAAGATTAAAACCCTTATGTTTTGTAAAATACATTTGAACTAAAAGTAATGCTTTATATGCTGACTAAAAACAGACTAGAATAAGTAAAATATATAAAACTGAAATCCCTGCCAGAATGAAGACTGGTTCTGGTCAATATACGCTACAGTAATAAAAACATCATATTTAGTCAATCAATCATTATCCCCTGACTTCATCTGGACTGCAAAGTTCTTAAGATGACCTAAATCTAATATTAGGGGAGTAACCATTTTGGCTTTCACTCATTGAACCGTTAGATCATTTGATTTGCAGAGCTGACTGGAATTTGTATAAGCAGCTGAAGAAAGCACAAGTGTATGCACACACATGTATTCCAGCAGCCTATCCCCAGACAATGACAATGAAGTACGTAAAGAACATTTTGTTTAAGTTGAGGGAATGTTGAAGAACTGGTTCAGGATAAAGACACACACTGACAGAGGGAGTTGACAAATGCTGGGAATCTGAAAGATGCTTAGGAACGTAATCTCAACAGTCCTGCTTTATTGTATTATTGATGATTGAGTATTATTGAGTATGAACAGTCCTACTTTTTCAGGGAACTAACTGGCAGTCGGATCCCTGGACATGTGCCAAGGCTGATACTGACAGCAGAAGGCACTGTAAGGTAATGCTAAAAAACACTTTCAGTAACCAGTGATCACAGCAATGGCTACAAACATCTAATTATGAGCTCAATGTTTGATTCTAACTTGCCTTTTATAGTTTATTCACTTTTCTCTGCTTTACTTCTACATATCTTTCCTTTTTTTAAGATGTCGTTTTTGTTTATTTTTGGTTATATAGTGTTTAGTAACATAAAGTGTCATAAACACTGATAAAGATTAGAATTATTACTGTAAATACTTGCATGCTTCATATGCATATTATATAGACTGGAACTGCTAATATAAAATATATAAAGGTAATAACCTGCAGTGCAAAAGTCTCACATCTTAAACATCTTGATCTAAAGTCTCACACATCACATTGTAAGCATCTCAATCACCTCTTGCCATTGATACCAGAAGTGATCAAAATAATCAGTCATTCAGGCCTAAAGGTCTGTAACATTTATAGAATTACAAATATAGAATTTCCACACTACATATCTCAAGAACTGTGCATTTCCCCTGCAAACACTGCAGTACTAAGATGGTTTACTTCACTCAAGAAAACTGTGTGCCTCATAAAAAATGTCCAGATGCTTTTAGATGCAAGTGTAGCATTTGATACAGCAGCCCACACCTGTCTCATACAGAGGCTCAAACACTGGGCAGGTGTGTTTTTATCGTTAATAACCCACAAGAAATCATCGTAATATCAACACTAGCACAAACGTTCTTTAACCATCAGACTACCATCAGTGCAGGGACCGTTTTTACTCCTGGAACTTCCAACAGGAACTAAATTGAGTTCTTGATTCTTCCAAATTGAAACTCACTAGGCCTCATCATTCAATTCAATTCAGTTTTATTTATATAGCGCCATATCATAACAAAGTTATCTCAGGGCACTTTATCATAAAGGTCTAGCAGGTCTAGACCGACTCCTTACGTGTACAGAGACCCAACAATTCCCACCAAGAGCAAGCACAAGCAACAGTGGCAAGGAAAAACTCCCTTTTAACAGGCAGAAACCTCGAGCAGAACCAGGCTCTGGGTGGGCGGTCATCTGCCTCAACCGGTTGGGTTGAAGTTCAAAAACATTCAAAAAACATTCAAAAACAGTACAGTGTCTTTTACTGTTACACTGAAGACAACTGAATATACTGTTTTCTTTTCTGCAAATTTCCTCCCTCCTCATACATTCCTGAACACATTGTCCCTGTAAAGCAATGTGCAAAAAAACATGGGATGATATTGGATCCAGTACTGAACTGGTAAACAAGTGAATGCAGTTGTCAATCTATTTTCATCCACCTCATAATCATCTTCAAGCCTTTAAATGCCTCATATCCACCTGCTGTGACTACTGTGACTCTATTCTTTAGTAGCACACCGTTATCCTCATCTCACCATCACCTGCTGCCAAAACTATGCATCGAGACTTGAGAAGATGAAAAACAAGACAGACCACGTTAGTCACAGGTCTTCCCTCCCTTCATTGACTCCCTGATACTAACTGTTCACAAAGACTCCCTTCTGCAAACCCTTCTGATCTTCCCTCCTCATCCCACTGAGCTGGAAACTTGAGGACAGAGACCAGACTGCTGATGATGGAAAACAGCAGCAGATTTACAGATTCATACTTCACATGACTTCAACATGTAGCTGAGGCAGCCATTTTTACAACTTAATAAATTGCAGTTCATAGTTTAAAGGCTATGTAATGAAATCACCTATGTTATTATTGTAGCATTAGATTATGAATAAATTGTAGTCTCCTTCTTTCACTCAACAGTGTTAGGGTTAGCGTGAAATGACACCAATGTCAATGTAATGGATGACTGCGTTGACTAAACCTACAGAAACTTTGGTTTATTCCTTTAAACCAGCAGCGCGTCTGTGTTGCTTTTGCAGAGCTGCTGCTGAAGGACATAAACATACCCTGAGTTCTGGTTCTGCCATCATCAACACCTGAGGCCAGAGACTCCATCATCTCAGCCCTTTTACAGTGAAACTCCACGGGGGCCATAAGACCCCTTGCCACAGCTCTCTCCATGGTCCTCTCCATCTGTCTGCAGTAGCCTCCTCTGCCGTCCAGTCCAAACTGCCTCTGCACAGACAAGATAGCACACCAGTCAGGCTGATCAACCGGAGACACTGAAACATGTGCTACTGCACCACATGCACACAGAGAGAAACAATATATCCATCTGTATGGTGAACTGTGGTGAAACACTAACAGCACATTTACTGTGGTGACTCTGTGGTGGCTGTCAGGTCACAGTAAATATCATATCTGTGATCATATTGTCTGGATGATAAACAATATTGTCACAACTCATAAATGCAACACTACTGTGCTCCATTGCTGTGAAAATATGTGCAAAGTGTCATTTTAGTTTTCATTTAAACAGTTTAGAATAAGGCTGAAATGGAACTCAGTATGTGTTTTCTGAGGTTACTTCTGGGTTGGATGGCTGCTAGGAGAAAGTAAGTATTTGGACAGTCACACACATTGTATTGTTTTGGGTCTTTGCTCAAGCACACTGAAATAAAATGTTGATTATGAGGAAAAAGTGCTGGTTTTCAGCTTTAAGAGTGTTCACAGCCATACTGGGTAAACAGTAAAGGAAGGAATTGTAGTCCTTATATACATAGTACCCCAAATGTTTAAACAGGGCAGCAAGACAATGATAGCGCTTCAGTTTTACAATCAATTTGGTGATCAGTTTTCAAACTAATGCTGAAGTTGGCACTGTACCCTTATAGTCACTAATTAATTTGTGATCCAACAAAAATGGAGCACTACCGAAACACTCATGGTCTGCACAGTAAGTGTTCTGCAGTGTAGAATCCAGACCTGCAGCTTCTTGAACTCCTCTCTCTCCTGCTGGGCCTCCTCCTGCCTCCTCCTCTGCTCCTCCTCCTGCTGAAGCTGTCTGGCCAGCTTCAGGTCTGAGCCAGGGCTCCCTGCAGCAACACAAGCAAAGCAAAGGCTTAGGAAGGTGTGAGCTGTGTGTGCAACAGATTAAACAGATACATCAGACAGAAGAAAAGAAAGTGCAATAGAGGGAAGTGAGTGAATTATGTAGCAGAGAGGTATGGCTATATGCCCACCTGCAGAGTTCACAGCTGCTCTGTGGTCTAAATGCAGTTCCACATGTTCCTGCAGAGCGAAGCTGTCATTGCAGACGACAGAGCACATAGGGCACTCAAATCTCTTCTCTCCTACAAAACAGACAGAAAACTTATTTCACATGAGGGTTGACTAACTAAGGCATTGTGAAGCCTAACTGAAGCTTGAGTGAAAGAGTTGCTAAAACACTTGGTGTTGTGTACAGTTAACACTGAGGTAACTCACTCTCAACACTCAAACAGCAGGCCGCACTAACAGCCAGCCAACATGTGGGCCGCAAATGGGTTATAGTTGGGATTAGTGGGCACCAAGTGGGTAAAGGCTGTGGGTGTGTGTTTCTCTCCATGCTACATGAATGCTCATCACATCCACCATTTCTCTGAAACTTAAGTAAAGATTATTTTCTTCAACAAAAGATTCTTCTACATACTTCAACTGTAAACAAAAATGTGCACTTTAACTTGGGACTGTTTGGGTTATCTAGATGGGTATTGCATCAGTGCTTGTGCACATATGTGATGGATGAGTAATGTGAACACCACAGCTAGCTAAAATGGTGATAATGTCAGAAACTAAAGAACATAGCCTTGGTGAGCCATGTTTGGCCACTGAAGTGCCATGTTGGCAATTAATGCTGAGATCCCATGCTCCAGGGTTATGCAGCCTTGTTGGGACCTATAAATCCTTGAATTTGAAAGAACATCTTTTAAAATAATAAAAGTGAAATAAAAAACATTTAAAACAGTTCTTGAGCATTACAGAAATTCAGAACAAAACCACTGCATCATCAGCGAGCTGATAACAGCTGTCTGCTTAGTCATGTAGTGTCTTCATGTACAAATGAAGTTACATACATACATCCTTTGGGTGGATGGAGACATTATATCGTTGTTCTACATACACCCTGTTGCCATAACAAAAATACTGTGCAATGTGAGCTAAAAAAAAAAGTTCTGTCAGAGGAGACCAGGAGACACACCTGAGAAACTGCTGACTGATGGTGATGTCATGGCTGGTGAACACGCTTCCAGTGCTGACCCAGAACAAACAATCAGCCATGAGAACATTATGTACATATATGTGGCTTAAGGTGTCATAATTTTAAGAAACAATGAACTCTGCTATCTTCTCTAATCTCTGCTGACTGGTTTGGTATTTGTGGAACTTGTTTGTGCCATCTGAGAAATTTGAGTAGATCCTACAGGGTGCTGATAACAATAGCTGACCATGGCAGCAAAGATGCAAATCTCAGAGGCAGAAAAGTTACCTTCAGCTGAGTGCTGTTCCTGCAGATGCAGCTCAACATGCTCCTGCAGGATGAAACAGCTGCTGCAGACCAGTGCACACACGGGGCAGGAGAACAGCTTCTCTGTAACCAATACATGACAATTCAAGTCATTGGTGACTTTAAAGTTTTAAATAAAGTTTGAAAAAGTTAAACTACCTTTTCTTGGTAAAGACAGCCTCTTCCGTTTGTCTTTGCTGTGCTCCGATTTAATGCCATCATTGTCCTCATTACAGTGCCTGACAGACTCTGGTCTTGTTTTAGGGCTCTGTGTTGTCAAAGTCGAAGTACTATATTGTTTGGGTCGCACTGAGTCTGTGGTGACACTAGAGGCACCGGTGGGTGTTGCTTCACCAGCTGTATCACAGATTTCCCCAGCTGAGCAGGATTGAGATAATAATAACTTTGGGGCTGTATGGGGCATCTCGCTCTCAGTTACACCAGTGTTTGTTCCAGCAGAGCAGCCTGAAGTGAATGTGAAGTGATCCTGCGCTCTGTGCTGCTTCTCTGGATGTGCAGAGCTGATGTGGAAGCAGAGTTCGTCGTAGGACACTCCAGAAAGGGAACAGAGCGGGCAGTGCATGTCATTTTGCAGGTGGCTGAGTAAGAGATGTGTCTTCATGTCCTCTTCCAACATGATCTCCTCACCACAGATTTCACAGGTCAGCATGGCAGCAGACTACAGACACAGACAAGTTACATTCACTTTCCTACTAATGGCTTGTTAGCACACCTCAGAGTATCAACAGAATTGTGTCACAGGCAGTTAAAGCTGGGGTAAGCAAAACCATAATCCCCTAACCCTAACCCTATTTGAGAAGCTGTAAATACCAAATATTTGGCATTTTTGCTTGAAAAATGACTAACGATTATCAAATCAAATTATCGAAATAGTTGCAGATAAATTTAATACACAGGGATTTTTGGCTGTAAGCAGTTCTAATTATGACTCTATCAATTAAAGCTGGGGTAGGCAAAATCTGTGCAACCTATGCAAAACCTGCCGCCTCTTTCTCTGATGCCTTGCATCACTCCGCTTCGACCGGCAGCCACAGGAGGCAGTTACCCTGCGAAACCTTATCCCTCAGAGTGCTCACTCTCCATGGTGTAAGCCTCACCGAGACTGCGGTCCCTCTCACCGTGATTTGTATTTTCAAAGACGCCCCTCCAGGGCTTCGCGGCCACAGAGCAGACACAGCTGCAACGCCGTCCAGCAGCGGAATGAGAGGCTAGTACACCACACACACACTCCACTGTCACTCCTCAAAAGTTATTCCCCACTGTTTGTCATCATGCCTCTTTGCCACGTCGATATGAACGCCATGGCATCGAACATAATGAGCTGGAACGTGTTTTGTACTATACGCTGCTGCAGGCAAAGGAGGGATTGGAAATTCTTCACAAGTTGCAGGATTTTCAGCCACTGAATCAGGCTTTCACAGTCTGAAGGGACGTGCACGCGCATCTGCATTTGTAGCTCAGCCAATACGAACGCACCATCTCTCTGAAATAACCTGTGATTGGCCAAAGTCTCCCGTCACGGGATAGACTTTCTGAAGCCTGAAAACAGAGCCAGGAGGAAGGGCAGAAGTAGAGGTTTTCTCTCAGACCACTTGAATTACAATATGCTGGACAATTATTATGGAATTTTTGCCCAATGACGCCAAAAAAAATACTGCCTACCTCACCTTTAAGGAAAAGTTACTGTATTGTTGTTTATGTTAGGAAAGCATGATGCACTGGTACATTTATGTTTGCTAAAGAAGCTAAAGATTAACGAAGACACATCTGACCAACTATATTGGGGAAGCAGCCGTTTAAGAACATGTGTAACACTGATTCTTTACAAAATGAGCATGAAGGAGAAATATCTTTATATTTACTGATAAATTTGTTCCATGGACAAAAGTAAGGAAGTATTTTTAAGTCAGTTGAATGTGTCTCTGCTGAATGGAATCTCCACATACGCCTAATAAAAAAATTTACTTTTTGCTGTTTGGTGATATGCCTAAATGACGTAAGGTTTGTACTAAAAGCTAAATAAATGTTTACAAAGAGTGTAACGTTGCCATGATAAAAAAAAAAAAAACTATCGTAAATAAGCAGATTTTTTAACAGACCTTGGCCTATGAGGTACATTATCAGTGCTACTGAACACCTATGTACGCTTTGAAATGTTTGACTGGAATAATGGTGTCACAACGATTCATATAACGTTAAATGACCACATGTATCATACAGTCAGTCACATTCAACACTTTAACAAGCACCACTGCCTTTCTCCAGCCAGACTGCCTTGTCTTCGTGTACATAAGTTGAAAATCTACTCACGGTTAATGCAATGAACTCAGTACTCAGAAAGAAGATAGAAGTATGTTTTGCGTTCCTTTCTTCAGGTTCGAAACCAAATTCAGATATCTGACGCCTCCATTAAACTGTGATTTCCGGCCCAAACTTTCACAATAAAAGAATTGCCAATGAGAAAACATAAAGGGATCATTTATGGTGTGAATGTTTTTTTTTTTGTTTTTTTTGGGGGGGTCTTTTTTGTTTCGCGTCACCTCTCTTTTTGTGTTTGATAAAACTATGCTAGAGCAGCATAGTTTTATCCATATTGCATCTAGCATAGATGCTAGGCTTGGGTCTGCTAGGCTGACATGACCTATTACAAAATGATAATGTTTGGGCTACAATATTAAATATCAATGATCTGATGCTATTTCTTTTCATCCCCACAACTGATGTCTTATAAGGAGCTGAACTTGGAGCAAATGTTAGCGATTCAGCTGATAATCAATTGCAGAAAAAGATGACAGACAGACAGACAGAAACACAAATGGCTTCAAAACAATGTAAGCTTTCAAGCAGCAGAAATGCCTTTATCTTATTAAATATGTTGTTTCAACTGGTCGTGTTTTTGCTTAGATCTTTTTGTTTGTTAAAGATGGGCCTCACAATATAGCAATGCAAACAAGAGCTGACAATGGGCTCTGACATATATATATATATATATATAAAAACATGCATCGTAAAGTGTATTTTTGTGGTAAACAACTCCTAGACGTGTCATTTTAGAAGAATAAAAATATCCGCTTTAACTTTGGCTGGATTGACCGGGGATTGACCGGCTGACAGCTGCCGGAAGTGGCGTGAGGTGTATAGTGTTGTTGACGCGAGGGGTTTGTTGGGAAAGTTTTAATAGGACGCCATTTTGCTCTTAGCAACAGAGGGAGAGCAGTAAAGGTTGTAGCTGTTAAAAAGTCGTACGTATTTCCAGGTACATTAGATCTTCAGCGGGTAAGAATTAGTGTTATGGCAATGTGTGATGGGAACTGCTGTTGTTTCATTGCAATTGAATATATGTGAAATATCTGACCCAACGCAGCATTTGCCAAAGAGCTAGCCGTGAAGCTAGTTTAGTAAGTAAGCAGGAATAGCCCAAATACATGTTGTGTTGCGCGGAGAGATGTTACTAAAGCAAAGTGCTGTTGGACAGATTAATGTCAGTGTCTGTGTGCATTTAGTCTTCATTTGAACAGGGTCGGTACACTACATGCTGTTATTAGATGTGTGTCCCGGCTGTCAGCAGTGCAGCGTTAGTTTGGACAGCTAGCTAGTTTTAGGAAAGGAGTTTGGCATGACCTTCTTCCTGAACGGGAAAACGGCTGCTGTCCAGCTGCTTAATACAGCGTACACCGGATAAATCTCCTAAACATGTTAGTATAAGACCAGATATTTATATATAATTTTATTTTTTTTATTTTTTTTTATTTTTCTTTTTAGCTGTCTATCATAATGTACAACCCTGATATTTCTACAAATGACAAAGTTGTGCTGCCTGTCAGAAACCCTGGACTGCTCGTTAATAATCCTCATAAGGTCGTGGAATCCACATCAGTCTGGATGTAGAGCCAAACATTGCACCATCTCAGCTCTTAGCTTTGTTTGAAATCATATTATTTCTGGTTTAGACAACATAAAACATTGCATCTCCATATTCTGAGATTTATCAGAAACCAGTGAATCATTCTTTATTATCCTCAGTCAGCTTTAATTGAGCTATTTATCAGACAAATGGGTGTGAGGGTTGGGTGACTTACAGTATATTTTTCCTCAACATTTGATGCTGTTTGCATTTGATCAGCATATGCAGCTTGATCTTAACTGCCAGTCCTTCACCCTGACTTTTCAGACAGGATGGCAAGTCCGGGGAAAGACAACTACAGGATGAAGAGCTACAAGAACAAAGCATTGAATCCTCAGGAGATGCGTCGAAGGAGAGAGGAGGAAGGAATCCAGCTACGCAAACAGAAGAGAGAGGAGCAGGTAAAAACACTGTCTCCCCTTGAACCACCTGGTTAAACCCTTTGTACATTAGATTTAATGTATGAAACAGTGTTTAGCTTTAAAGATGGACTTCCTGATTTTGTTCTAGCATCCTTAAATGCCCAAATGTCCTCCCAGCTCACTGTTGTGTGTTGTGTTTTAAGTCTTTCTCTGTCACCGTCATGTCTCAAAACATCTGAGGGAAATTTCAGATTTGGGTACCTACAATATTAGGAGGTATATCTTTAGTATTTGTCTGCTTGACAAGTATTACAATAGTATAGAAGTGAATTTGATTATTATGCCTGGTGTATTTATTTGAATGAAACTACTTGTATTTAAGTGTCTGAAAGTGTGAAAAGTCTTAAAATGCTTGACATCGTGTTTGAATTGAGGGCATTAAATGGTCTCAATTACAACTGAACCTCTGTGCATTTGTTACATATGTGCTGGTGTGTTTGGTGTCACAATCAGTTCATCAAACCAAGGTGGTAACATTATAAACAGCAGGTTAATTGTGTGACCTTGACTCCTGCCCACAGCTGTTCAAGAGGAGAAATGTATGTGTACCTTCAAATGATGAATCAATGCTGGAATGTCCAATCCAGGATCCAGACATCAGCTCCACAGTGCCTGTGGCAGGTGTAAGTGTTGGTTTACTCTTTATTTATTTTTTTTTTTTAACATTTCCTTATCTGGCCTGGTATTTATAGCTAAAGCTCTGACGTTAAACATATCTGTCTAAGCTCCCATTTTTCATCTATAACTGTGATTGGCTACTGGATATTCTGAACATGGTTATAATTTTGAATATGTATCTAATGTTGCCATTTGTGCAGGATGGGGTGATAACTCCAGATATGATTCAGATGATCTTCTCTGAAGACCCAGACCAGCAGCTTATTGCTACACAGAAGTTTAGGAAATTACTCTCCAAAGGTTTGTGTTGCATCTGGGAATTCAAATATTTACATAATGTATTTGATCAGAAGTTTAGGTAATAATCTCTCACAGCTTTTTTGCACAGATATTTAAGTATCTGTTGTACCACTCTTTCACTCATTAACGTAATGAAGATTAAACCGAAAGAAAAGAGTGCCACCTTTCGAAACTTGCTCTATATCACAGCTGAACAGACTGTTTGACAAATGATCTCTGCAAAAACACAGCAGTAATGACCACTGAACATGGACGTCATTAAAAACAGATATAAAAGAAGAAATCTTGATATATTTGAGGAATACACAAAGTCTGGTTAACTGGACACTGTTCAGCCATGTTTCACCTGCATGAGTGGAATCACTTAACTCTGTAAACATTTGTGTCACTGTCATACTACGAATTAGCTTTATATCCTTTCAAAAGTACACTTTCTAAAGAACACATTATTTGATCAGAACCACTGCCTCCTTTGAAACCTCTTTCGTTCTTTGAATCGGATTGAGTTCTGTTCTGTTCTCCTGTGCAGAGCCCAACCCGCCCATAGATGAGGTCATTTCCACTCCTGGTGTTGTGAATCGTTTTGTGGAGTTCCTGAAGAGGAGTGACAGCTGCACACTGCAGGTGAGAGCTTCGCAACACAGCACCAGGCCTGTATGCACTGTATGAGCTATGGTTAGCAAGACATATCAGGCATATGTTTAGTCATGTGGATGTCTGAATGGTTTTCTAATATAGTGTGCCGCTGCTTCTGTCTTCGATGTGTTACTGGGGCTCTGTAGTGCGAGTAACAGTAAAGACCCACTGAAAGCGGTATGAGGTGACGCAAAGTTCACTATTCCCTATTCATTTGGTATGGGACACGAGCAATTCACTTCACAAGGCACTGTAGGATTCCAGGCGAGGTTGGACTGACCAGTGATGCAAAAAAAAAAATTATTTGCATAAGTTGAAACTTTGTAGCTTTATGCAAATGAGTGGAAATTAGGCTGGAAACTCCGTAGTGATTTGCAAAAAAAAAGGATGTAGTGGTGGGACAGGATTTTAGTGTTAACTTGCAGTGGAGGAATGTCTGGACTTTCTAGGATCCATCTTTTCTACATCCCTGTCCTCCAGGATTATAGACACAAACTAAAATGAAGTGCTGTGGCACAACGTCACGTAACTTGTGGGAGAAACGATGATGAGCGAGAAGTGGCAGAGGCGATGTTATGCGACTGTTTCGCTTCCAGTGGATCTTGAAAATTGATTTGAGCTAATTGCTATGAACAAGCTAAAAGTGAAGCTGACTGTATGTAACTGTCTAAAATTCTTGTAGACTTGGACCTTTAATTTGATTTGTTTCCAGGGAGATATTATTGAGTTTATATAGCGATTTTGCTGTTGCAAAGTTTACTGTTACTGCTCTAGAATGATATTTTATTGTATTTAAAATCTTAATAAATCCAATCCTGTTGTGAATTTATTCTTTATTTAGTAATAGAAAGAAGAGCATCAGTAAAGTCCCATAAGGAGTAGCCAATAGATAAGAGCAGTAGTATTGATAAAATCCTAATGATACCCTCCTTAGCTCTGATGCTTTAAGGACAGTTTCAGAATCTCCCAGTTACAAACTCATTGATATCACATCAGTAAATTAGGTGGATTATCTTTTAGTTCTGAATAAGGAACAAGCAACTTTTGGAAAATAAGGTATACCAAAGTCAGTAGGCTGCTGTTATTTCAATGTGTAAATACATAATCAACATTTGATGTCTTCTGCTATGTAAAAACATTTCTGTCAGGATGAATGAAGTTCTATCGGAGCTCTGTTTCAGGTTGTGAATATCTATGCTATATCTAAGGTTGCCACTCAAAACAGTCTGTCGGATTGTTCCCAGCTCTTAAGTTTTTTGTGACTTTCAAAGGTTGAACATAAACATAAATAGGTTCGGTAATCGGTTTGAAAGGGTTCAGATTAAATAAGTGGATTCAGATTGGATAAAATGCTATCAAACACCTACTCGAATTTCAAAGCCTGAAAAGAATTGGGAGACTCTGCTGTTTAAGTAGAGTACAGGACATAAGTACATCTTATGTTTAAAAATTCTTTGCTCCTGCATCTTATGCATACTGTAAAAGAGATACATTCATCTTATTTCTTTAAAAAAAAAGACAAAGAAAAGAATTGTGCCCCTAAAACAGCAGTTATCTAAGGGCACTTTTCATATAGAGCAGGTCGAAACCGTACTCTTTATAATATTAAACTAAACACATATCTTGGATTCACCATGTGATCAATGTCCAGAATTCACTTTCTGTGGTACATCTCAAATGTTCCTACCAAGAATAACTTGCACCAGTCAGTGTAATTCCTGTTTTATATAATTATAATTTCTCTGAAATGTCACTTTAGCAGCATAGAACATAACATGTTGTATATTAATTAATCATAAAGTGAGTGACTGCATGGGAAAGATTGGGAATGGGAAACTTTAAGATTTCAGATGTTCAATTTACTGAAATGATGTTTGGGTGTATTGTGTATTTTCAACAGTTTGAGGCAGCCTGGGCACTAACCAACATCGCCTCAGGTACCTTCCTGC
The DNA here is from genome assembly GCA_002120245.1 of Maccullochella peelii. NCBI lineage: Eukaryota > Metazoa > Chordata > Actinopteri > Centrarchiformes > Percichthyidae > Maccullochella > Maccullochella peelii. The sequence continues at coordinate 15,644 of LKNJ01004289.1, read as the reverse complement.
ACACCAAGGTGGTGATTGAAACTGGAGCTGTTCCCATTTTCATTGAGTTGCTGAACTCTGAGTATGAGGACGTGCAGGAACAGGTGAGAACCTATGGGGATTACATATAAAATATGTGCAAGTGTGTCCTTTCTGCATGCAGTGTTGGATTCACTGAAATGACTCAAGTTCTGCATGAGTTCTGTTTCTGCTTGTATTGTGTAGTAGTAGTCTGGTACCCACGAAAAAGAATCACAGTAGTATTTCCACTACTCCAGAACTGTATATTGAATCACACTTCCTTGCAGTGCTTATCTAAACACACGTCCTGCGTTATTAGTACCTGACCTTGGATTTAGTATCACCTCCTGAGCAGTGCTGAAATGTAGGTTCAGTGCAAACAGTGACAAGGGCTCCACTGTACGTTCCTGTAGTGGAAAAGGCCTATACATGTTGATATCACAATATAAAATGACATATACCCCTCACTGGGCTGTCATTTGTCTGTTCAAATTCTTAATCTGAACTGAACATTGCTAAACTTTGTCTGAAGCATCCACAAAAATCCGTTTCAGAATAAATTTGAGGAGAAACGGGTCATACAGTTGCAGCAACGTAGGCAGTTTTAGATCTGCAACCTCAACAGCCTTCTCACTCAGACCCGGTGTGTTGTGTTTCAGGCGGTGTGGGCGTTGGGGAACATAGCAGGAGATAATGCTGAGTGCAGAGACTACGTGCTCAACTGTAGCATCCTGCCGTCTCTACAGCAGTAAGTGTCCTTTCTCTCTCAGTCTGAATGTGTCAGATATTATGTGATGATAACAACTGGATCCTGTGTTGTCATGTCCAGACTGCTCGCTAAATCCAACCGTCTCACAACAACCCGCAATGCAGTGTGGGCTCTGTCCAACCTGTGCCGAGGGAAGAACCCACCCCCGGATTTTGCCAAGGTGCGTCTATGTGTTTTGACTAAATGGAATAGTGGAGCCCGTTTGCCTTACTTCTGCTTGCAGCGTTACTTCTTGAATTGTTGATCCAGCTCTGTTCCTGTGTCTTTGTTGTCCTTGTCTCTCGTGTGTGTCAGGTGTCTCCTTGTCTCAGCATGCTGTCCAGGCTTCTGTTCAGCAGTGATCCAGATGTTCTGGCTGATGCTTGCTGGGCCCTGTCCTACCTGTCTGACGGCCCCAATGAAAAGATTCAGACGGTCATTGACTCCGGGGTCTGTCGCAGACTGGTGGAGCTGCTCATGTAAGGAACTAATGGGTCCACATAGGAGAGTAACCTTTCCTGATTCACCAGAGGAAGAGCAGGCTGACATATATGTGACTATGCATGACTATAATTTTCTAATGGGACATTATCACGTTTAGTTGTCTGCCATCAATGTAACACATGGTTGGCTTCAGAGTGGGACCAACAGGTCCCACTCTCTAAGGCCGTTTTCACACCTATAGTTGGTTTGCTCTGGTCCAAATCAGTTGATGAGTTTGTAAACTTTGAGCATTTTCCCCTTGGTTTGGTTTCTTTTCACACCGAGAAAAATCCTAAACACATCACTGTAAACCATGTGAGAACGTTCACTCTGCTTATTGGTCAGATGTGTCTGGGGATGTTACACACGGTAACAGTAGGTGGCGGCATGCACCAATGACGTTAGTTTGTAGTCCACCAGTAAAACCGAAGAAGAAGAAAGTAAATACAGGCAGAAGGTCCTGTGTTGTGAACTAGTGCATATTCTGTGAGAGAAACATTGTTGGTTCATTCTCTGGCTAGCTGCTGCTACTAGAAACAGTTTGTGTGCTCTGCCGCATCGCAGAATGCAAAGCACACCTGGCTACAAGAGCCGTTTAGCTCAAACTTGCAAAGTATACCATGTAGTTGGGTCGGATGGAGGTCGGATCACGTTCCCACCACAAATGAACCGCTCCAGAGTTCGTTTGGAACCGGACCGAGACCACCTCTTCTAAAGGGTCTTGGTACGGTTGTTTTGGTCCGCACTGAGTGCAATTACTGTGTTCACACCTGCCCAAACGAACCCGCACTAACCGGGCAAACGCACCAAGGTTTGTTTTACCCAAACAGGTTAAGTGTGAAAACGCCCTAAGTGTTCCTCTTCAGTCGGCCGTGGAGTATTTCCTCTCGTCCTCCATCTGTGTGCCCTGAGTCCAATTAATACAGTCGACCATCAAAGTGAAATAACTCAACATGCCCTCAGAATAATCTGCGCTTTTACAGACAGTATAACTGCAGTGAAGGCATTACACATGTAAACAGTGCCATGTGATTGGTCCACCGGCAAGTAGCCCCGGATATAGATCCCTATGCAGTTAGCTGTAGTGGTCTACTTTCTGTGTTCACTTTGTTCTTTTACTTTATACAGAGACAAGCGTTTGAAATGATTCATGAACACATTGTGTTTATTTGGAAAGCTGTAGGAGGTTTACGCAGCGTGACGTCAATGGCCACATTTATGGGCAGGTTGAAGTATAACAGAATTTCCGTTTTTACCATCTGATCAGAAACGAGTATTTTGGTGGCCACAGTGCAATGGCCTTGAACTGAAATGATTGGTGTCAATTGATTTCTGCTGTTCTTGTGTAAAGCCCCTAACCTAATTCATTTATGTGTGAACATCTTTAAACAATTTCACTTTCTCAGTGTTGTGGCATGAAAACTGTCAAATTCTAAGAAATTGAATTTTAGCACAAACTTCTCACCATCAGTAGCTGTAACTATAATCACATAAACACTGTGTGCTGTGTGTGTGTTTTTGTGTGTTTTTTTTCTAGGCACAGTGACTATAAGGTGGTTTCTCCTGCTTTACGTGCAGTGGGCAACATCGTAACCGGAGATGACATCCAGACTCAGGTAGAGGCTCAACTACTCTCAGCAGACAGACACTGAATCCCTCACTTTATGTCTATGGAAACAGTATTAGGTGTAAATGTTTGTATGTTTGTCATCTCAGGTAATCTTGAACTGTTCAGCACTACCATGTTTACTCCACCTCCTCAGCAGTCCCAAGGAGTCCATCAAGAAGGAGGCATGCTGGACTGTGTCCAACATCACAGCAGGAAACCGAGCTCAGATTCAGGTAAAGGCTGCTTCACCTGGGTTCAGTGTGTCGTCTGAAGAAGCGCTGCTTGTTCTGTGTCTGTGTAGCTGACACAATTTCTCTTCTCTGTCAGAATGTGATTGATGCCAACATCTTCCCAGTGCTGATTGAGATCCTTCAGAAGGCAGAGTTCCGCACGAGGAAGGAGGCAGCATGGGCTATTACTAATGCCACCTCTGGGGGCACTCCTGCACAGATAAGGCATGTTTACCAGACACAGACACATTCCGGTTCTCTGTGATGTACTGAAGGCAGGGGAATACTGACAACTCCCTCTTGGAGAACAGGGAACATTTCCAGGGATTGCAGGAAGGAAGCACACTGTTTGTTTTATCCAACTCCCACACATTGATTGCATTAGATTGTTTTGAGCTGAGCCACAGCTGGAGCCAGACAAGATCAACACGGTAGTTTGATCTGCCTCTCGATAATGTTTTCAAATGAAACAGGCTTGTATTTACAGTGAGAAAGTAAAAAAAAAAAATTAATAAATAACAAAAATTAAATACTTTAAAAAAATATATCTTACTGACTTTGTAATGAAAAATTGAGAGACTGTATTTGATTAGCATTTGTCTTTGTGTGAACAGATATCTGGTGTCTCTGAATGCCATCAAACCCATGTGTGACCTGCTGACAGTGATGGACTCGAAGATCGTGCAGGTGTCTCTGAATGGTCTGGAGAACATCCTCCGACTGGGAGAACAGGAGGCCAAACAGAACGGCACAGGCATCAACCCATACTGTGCTCTCATTGAGGAGGCTTACGGTACAGCTCTGCACCCCATCACACACAACATGCTAACTCGGTTCTCACACCAACACCTCCGGTAATGTCTCAGGCAGACTTGACAGGAACTTGCGTATTGTGTTCCTGTTTCCAGAAATACATCTGTGAGCCAACGATTCTGCACACTCAGGTTTATAGCCCCATCAGCCTGAAGGAATAGTTTTCTTGTTACAATACATGTATCTCTGTCGAGACGGTAGCTGATAAAGTAGTTTATACTGTTTGCTATACTGTACACAGAACACATACATCTTTTGATTGAAATGATTACAGGATAAAGGACAACACAACATTTTGTTTTTTTTCATTAAGAAAAATCTAATCAGTTTTACAAATCAGTTTTGTTTTTTTTCCCTACCCTACCATCTAAGATGATATGGCTGATCATTTCTTATTATATAAAACATTCAAACAGAACCAAGAAAAAGTGTAAAAAAGCTCCCAAGCACCTTAGGGACATAAATGCCTTCAGAGTTCCACTCCCACTGTATGTTAATGCAGCACAAACTGCAGAAGACTAAGTAATATGGTATTATTTGTAGGCATTAGTATTATTTAAAGCAACAAATAGCTGTGGAAACTCCAGACAGCTCTGCATGTGTGAGCCAGTGTCACCACCTACACTCTCCTCACATAGAAGGAAACTCCTCACCCTCGAGTGTCTCTGTCCACTTCACATCCACACCTCAACCTACCATTAGAAATATTCAGTAGTCCATCCTTTCTTGTATGGGATAGTTCCATTTCGGTTGCACCAGCTGTTTGTAAGTTCAAACATAGCCTAGTTATAACGTAAGTGAAATGTACGTAAAACCAAAGTAAAGCAGCTTGCACCACACAGACTAGTTCTTGCGTCCTTACATTAGTTGTTACTAAATGTTTACACCCACTAACTGCTGGATCTAACAGAACTCAAATGAAACGGCTTGGAGCAACTAGACAAGCAAATTTGAATACAGACCACATATTCATCAGCGGGCTGTAGGTGACAGGCTGCTCCACTGGATCTTTACCATGATGGGGATCTTTGTGCCCGTTATTGATTCAGGCGTGAGCAGACAATGAGGATTACTGCTGGCCAGGTGATGCTTGTAAATGCTAGTCAGTTAAACATTATGATGAATCTTTATCTGAAGCGTGATCCTGCAGTTGACTTCCTTGTTTCCAATGTGAATGCTTTCTAATTCAAAGCTGCCACAGGTGTTAATAATAACTGATTTACACATTACTAAAGGCTAACTAACTAAGACATCACCCTTCAGGCCTGGACAAGATCGAGTTCCTGCAGAGCCACGAGAACCAGGAGATCTACCAGAAGGCCTTCGACCTGATCGAACACTACTTCGGCGTGGAGGAGGAGGATGCAAGCCTGGCTCCTCAAGTGGACCAGAGTCAAGGCCAGTTCATCTTCCAGCAACAGGAAGGACCCATGGAGGGTTTCCAGCTTTAACACCGCCTCACCTCCGCAGCCCCTTCTTCTTCCTGGTCTCTAAACCTCTGCCAGAGACGGCAGCCTACTGGCCTGCAAACTTTCCTGGGACAACACTTCATCTTTGCTGGGCCCGCTCTACCAGCTCCCCAGACCTTCACTTCTACTATGTGCTCACAACAACACCTACTCTGCAGAGACAGAGAGAGATTTGTGAATATGGAGATGAAACCTAAGAGCACGTTTGGCTCGCTGATGCGGTTTGGGACTGTGGGAGCCTGTTTGGAGGTCTCAGTCTTGCTGGTTTCTGTCCATGCCATGGAAAGCCAACTCCTCTTAAAGAAAGAATTATCTTTTCTTTTTTTTTCTTTAATGCTACACATGTTCCCTTGACTTCCTGTGATATTATTTGTATCATTCTAAATGATGTTAATGATATTTGTGTTGCAATTTGAAACTGGTGTCTCCAAATCAGCATCCATATCCCTTTTTCAATGTGAAACTACCTCTTCAGTCTTCAGAAAGAAAGAACCTGGAAAGAAGGAAGGAGAAGCCCTAAATGAAGATAAAGCACCTGATTTTTTTTTTTCATTTCTTTTCTTATGGCAAAAATCCAATGTTAAACCCATGGTGTTCAGATTCGGGGTCTAGTGGCTGACCTGTCAGCAGGTAGTGGTAGTGGTAGTGGTAAATACAGTCCTACTGTACGTCCTGCTGTTGCCATACTTGAAGTGTGAAGCAGCTGCACATGCACTCTGGGCTCTTTCTCCTCTCCTGTCGGTTCAGCAGGACTTGACAAGCACCTGGAGACTGTCTTTTATTTATTTGTCTTGTGAGAGCCATGGAGGAGCTCCTCTCTCTCTCCTCTGCCCTCAGTTCTGACTGAAGGCAACTGATTCTTGGATTATGTAACCGGCCAACTGGCCCAAGTTAGTTTGAAATGTGTAACAGTGTTTTTCCTGCTTATTTTAAATGTTCTTGGTTTCAGAAAGATCTATCAGGGCCAGACAGGTGCTGTCTATTTTACATGATGGACATGATGCAGTGTGTGCAACGACATTAAATGAGATTTTTTTGTTTTCTAGTTTGTCACTCTGATCTAGCAAGGTAATATATCTTAAATTATTTTTTTTTCTGCCTGCAATCATCATTTCCTTGATGTGATGGGATTAGTGGCTGACTTGGAGGGTTTGTATATTATATATACATGTAAGAAAGTATTTAAGTGGCTGTGGGAAGGTGTGATATGCAATTATGTGTGCTGGCTGATTTGCAGTTTTTCCAGTCCATCACTGCTTTATGCACCCTTGACACGTGTGTGTTTTACTTTGAGGAAGTTTGTCTCCTGCACGTTGGTTTATCTTTTCCAGGTTCTGATTTTGTGCTTGTGTTAAAGTGTGAAGATGGAAGCACAGTGGGTTTGTTCTTCCTGTTTTTGGCTCTACCCCTGAACCATCATTTGACAGGTTTTTGATATGTATACATCTGAGTACAGCAACATTAATTGGTGGAGAAGCGAACATCAAATTGGTCTATATTTACATGAAATGGAAAATATTTGTAATGCAGAAATTACATAAAGCACATTCAATCGTGTATAGTTTTCTAATATTTCTGCTTTGTATGATTGTATATCATATTTTTTAGGTTTTGGTAGTGTTTTTGTTCTCTCCTGTGTGGGAACTCATTTGCTGTGTACTGTGGCTCTCGGGAGAAATTGCGTGTTAGACCTCCAGCAGCCCGTGTTCAGGAGTGAGGTACTGTATGCAGCCACAGCTCCTAACACTGACTGGATCACAGCCAGCTCAGACGGGCTCTTCTGTGTTGGGATGCACACTTCTATTGTGTAACAAGAATGAATAAATGGATCTGTTGGATACAAACATACACACAGTCACTGCTTTTTGTCGTTTCTCCAGGAAAGTTCTTACACTGATTGACTGTCACAGTACATTAACTCAAAAATGCTACTCGAGTACAATTGAGGTACTTGCATATCCATTTCATACTACTTTCATACTTGACTACCTTTCAAAGGGAAATATTGTACATTTTACTCTACCCCTTCCACGTGTGGTGATGGAGTGTTTTCTTTTCAGACTGCAGTTTCAGTAGGAAAGGCTGACAGAAATCACCCAAGATGGGGACTCCATCAAAGATAACCAGTGACAATGGGACTCATTTTGTAAATGGTGTAATCCAGACAGAGCCTTTCATAAAGTTTGAAACTACATTTAGAAACCCATCTAAACTCTAAAAACAAAGCCCACAAAGCTTATGGCTGAAACCCAACTGTCATGGTCTGACATCCAGCCCCATGCACATGGTTGACACACCCTTCCCCCAGAGCAAGCTGACCCTTACATGGCTTGAGGATGAAATGTTAGCATGTTGTGCTCTTAACAATACTCTGAAGCTTCTCTTTCCTCATGGAAAAGCTGCCCTGCCTCAGCCCACCTCACAACTGCTCCACAACCAGGAGCCGTGTGATTGAGTCCACTTCAGGAGGACACCTGGCACCAAGCTCGCTGGTCAGGGCCATAGACTGTATTTTTTGTTTTTTGTTTTTTTACTGTATATCTTTATATGCTGTCTATGGTCAGGACCATTACAGCTGCTCCTAACCACCCCGACTGTGTTTGTGCAGAACTACAGCACTTCAGTTTAAGCAGTAAGAGAGTTTTTCTGCTTATAATACCCTTGTATTTGTTAAAAAGTATAAAAGTCCTGCATTGAAGTTGTTACTAAGTAAAGCTATGTAAGTATAATCAGGAAAATTAGCTTATTTCTATACTTATTTTAGCCTATATATGGTACTAAAAGTAGAAAAATGTCCCCTGTGATAGTTGTATTATATCTGATATCAGATGATTATTCCTCATGCATGAATGTAAAGGCAGGATTTTACTGTTGTTGCTTGAACAATTTTCATTATGGATGAATTCAGTGTTGAAATGACATCAGGCTTTCTGGGGTGGGAGGTTACTGTACACATGCACGCACATACATGAATGAGCCTGTCTACATGCAAAAACTATACTATCAATACATTTCAATTCATACAGGGAATATTTAGCCTTGGACAACAAAGCAAGAAGTTACTTTGACCAGACCGAGGTTGCATCTCATGACAAAAAAACCAGTGGCACCAAACATTACCATATTTTAGAGCTCCTCCTAAATTTCTCCAATGAGGCTTTGTTGGAGCTCATGTCTCTTTCAGGGTAGCCCAACATGAATTTGCTGATTATTTTCTCCATGAATCGATTGATTGGTTTGTTAAACTTATAGTTTAGTGAGAAATGGTGTCACAATGAGCCAGAGCCCAAAGTGACACCTTCACAATGCTTGTTGTGTCCAACCAACAGTCCAAACCTCAACATTATTAACACCATTACAATTATTAACATCATTCAAAGGAAAAGCAGCAAATCTTCACATGTGAGAAGCTGCAACCAGGAAATGCTTTTACAGCTAAAATCACTTCAAAGATTATGAATATAGTTGCCAGTGAATTTTCTCTCAATCAACTAATTGATTAATGCACTGATGCAAGCTGTACTTGTATAAACTGTTGGGGAGTTTCATTTATAACTAAACATCAGATTTTATAAACTCTTCATATGTTTTATGTGTAAAAATCTGAATCTGTAAAGCTGTCAGATAAGTGTAGTGTGGCAAAAAGAATATTTCCCTCTGAGATGTAGTGGAGTAGAAGTAGAAAGTGGCATGAAAAGAAAATACTCAAGTAAAGTACAAGTACCTCATATTTGTACTGAAGCACAGTACTTCAGGAAAATGTAGTTACATTCCACCACTGGTTTTTATTGTATGGTAAAAGCACAATACCAAGGCCTTTGCATACAGTTGTAAATGTCGAGTGGCAGAGAAAAACATGTTTAATATGTGGCATGAGCTGCTTCATATCAAACAATTCTGTTATGTCCCATTAGTCTTTGTTCGGTTTCTTGTTTTATTTTGAAGTCTTGTCTTTCCTGTTTCCTGTTTTCTCAGTTCCTGCCCTCGTGTCTCCTCTAGCCTTGATTGTCTACACCCGTTCTCCATTACGCACCTGCCCCTGATTCCCTCATCAGCCTCCCTTTCCTTTGTTCCCTGTTGGTTCATTGTACTGTGTGTGTACGGCTTCCTTGTGTACTGCGTTCCATGTGCTCAGTTTCCATGTTCTTGTGTTTCGTGCTTCTGTCTCCCGAACCTGGACTTACCTGTTACCCGATGCCTGTCTACCTACCTGTACCTGCATGTAAGCTACGAATAAATTGCTCTTTGAACTGCTTGTGCCTCCCTGTCGTCTGCATTTGGGTCCTATCTCTGCAACCCACCCTGACAAATTCATGGTTAACATTAATAATAACTTTATTTATATCCATGTCTATTAGTCATCATGGCGGCAGGCAGGTGCGGAGTGCTGGCAGCTTTTCTATTTTATGCTTTTCTATTAGTTTTAGTTGGCTCAAGTCCTGGTAACGGCTGGAGGATATAAAGACATACTGTCTTTATTTTTCAGCGTGGAGAATCTCCATCCCTATGAATAACAACTTGGGTCAAGCATTTTGGATAGGAGAAGAACGTCGCGGCTGCCATGTTCGTGTTCCCAAGCTTCAACTCCACAAAAATAGGACAAAAACAGTGGAAAGGCCAAACTAAAGGAGAAGATTTAATAATTATCTTGTCTTATTTGGTATTGTTCATCAATATCCTGGTCCAATGCACAAAACAGATGACGGGCATGTGGATGGGAAAAGACGCTTCATCTGTACTATTTGGAATGTTTAATAATGCTACATCTGATTGCCCTGGGGAATTCCACCTCGATCTAATGTCTGTTGATTCTCTGATGGAGACGAGAAATAAATGCTCAGTGGTGTCGGGGGCGATCGAGGTGAACATGGGTGAAGGCTGCGTAGTGGAAGACCAGTGGAGAGGTGTAAGTGGACCAGCTGTGATTGAGCAGGGAATCAGGCCTGGAGGTAACAAGGAGACCGGAGAAATATGTGATCGATACAACCACAGATGCAAAGGAGGCTTACTAAAGCGGATCAATGAGCTGCAGTCATGTGGGTAAAATCTACAAATAAAAGTACGACGACAGAGGTATGATACTTCACTTCTCCAAACGCTTAACCATGCGACAGTAATATGGGAAATTTGATAAAAAACCTAAAGGCTTACTAGGGGGACATTTAAATATAAGAAGCATTGCCTCAAAAACGGATCAAGTGGAGAAACTCCTCACTGACTCAAACTTAGATTTTCTTTGCTTGTCTCTAAACCTGGTTAACACAAACATCCTCACAGGCAGCTTTTGGATTTCCAGGCTACAGTATTTTTAGGCAAGACAGAAATAGAGGAAAAGGAGGAGGGCTACTTGTCTATGTAAAGGATCACATAATGTGTAAACGGACATTAACGATAAGTTGGAGACAGACATTGAATGTTTGGCACTCACTATAATGCTATCAATTCAAATGTAATTTATATTGGTTGGCATTTATCGACCGCTGTGTTCAGAAGTTACCTTTTTAAAATTCTTTTAAAGAAATTTTAAAGGAACTAAATGGTTATGGAAAGGATTGTTTTAGGGGATTTTAATGTGAATTGGGCGGATAAGAAAAATAGAATAAATCTAAAAGAAATTACTGGCATATATGGATTTTCTCAGATGATAAATGGGCCAACTAGAATAACTCGAACAAGCAAAACCCAAATTAATCTTGTATTTTCCAACAAACCAGAGAGAGTCATCAAATCTTTTAATTTCATTACAGGGATTTCAGATCATAATTTAGTACTCATTGCCCGGAAGTTAAGTAAGAAAAGGTATACTTTTAGACAAGACAAGAAAGAGTTTTCTTAGAATACCAAAGAAAGATTTGGCCAAATTTGATACTGAACTGAAAGCTTCAGACTGGGAGAGGTTAACTAACATTGAAGAAGTTGATGTGTTATGTAAAAGTTTCATAGAACTTGTTAATAATCCTTAGGACAAATTTATCAAGAAATCATGCCATAGACATAAAAAGGCAGACCTACCCTGGTTGATAGAACATATCTGGACTTTGATGAAGAAAAGAGACTATTTGCTTAAAAAGGCGTTGAAATCCGGTCTTGACACTGATAGGCACCTCTTTAAAGACCAACGCAACAGAGTAGTGAATGAACTTAGGAAGGCCAAAGCAAACTTTTTCATCGATCTGATTAATCAGGCTAAAGGAAATAATCATTTATTGTGGAAGCATAATAATAGTCTCTCTCGTAAGGAAAATAAAGGTTACAAGCGTTATGAAATTAACATTAATAAAATATTAACACAGGATGAAAACGAAATTGCAAGGTCTTTTAATGTTTTTTAAAGATTCAGTGCAAGACTTAGCTACAGAATTTGGGAGTAGAGAAACATTTATGGGATGGACTCCTGCCTGATTAAAAAGGAATGCCACAACCTTGTCTTCCCCTATTACACAGTTGATAAATAGGTCTATTAGGGAAGCTGTCTTCCCTGATAGTTTAAAATCTGCAGTTATTACTCCAGTTTTTAAAGGAGATCAGTCTAAGTTGACTAACTACAGACCAGTTAGCGTCCTTCCAATAATATCTAAGCTGATTGAAAAGTGGTAGTTAACAGCTAATAGACCATTTGAATTATGGTCACCATCCTCTGAATCCAATGCAGTTCGGCTTCAGATCACAACACACAACAGAAACAGCTTAAAAGGCATGTTGGATAAAGGAGGGGTTGTTGGAGCCATATTTATAGATTTGAAAAGGGCATTTGACACAGTCAATCACAGTGTACTGTTAACTAAACTATCAACTCACAATGTATCAGGAAATACTATTGAATGGGTGGCGTCATATTTGAACAATAGACAACACTGTACAAGAATTAAAGGAAAAACTTCATCATTTTAGAAAATTCTATTGGTGTAACCCAAGGGTCAATTTTAGGCCCTCTTTTATTTAGTATCTATATTAATGACTTACTGTCTATTTGTTCAGAAGTTAATATTCAAAGGTATGCAGACGACAGGGTTATTTATGTACATGCTAATACTAAACAGAAAGCTGCATCTTTACTGGCAGGGGTTATGGAGAAAATAGCAGATTGGATGACTTTCTCATGTTTAACATTGAATTTGTCTAAAACGGTTAGTATGTTTTTTTTTTTCCATTAGAGGAAGTAAATCCCCTCCTCCTGAAATTATAATGAAAGGACAGAGGGTAGAGGATGTTCAGTATGTTAAATATTTAGGGGTGATAGCTGATAGCAGTCTAACCTTTAAAAAAAACCAAATTACAAACATTTTATAACACTAAAGCATAATCTTGTGATGGTCGGTGGCTGTTGGGTCGGAACCAGGCCAGTGTTGAGGCTCAGACCTCACCGCCGACACGTATTCTTCAGTGCACCTTCTTTGCTGCTGAAGTCTAACAGGTTTAAAGAACTTCCCTGGAGAGGATCAGAGTTTCATGCAATTAGAGTTTATTCTTTTGACAGAGATAAACCCGAGTTGATCTCCTGAAAGCAACTGAAAAACAGCCTGACTGTACCCTCCTTTTATAGGGGCAAGATTTAACACCTGCATCCAGGGGACATCTATGCAGCACAGGACCCGCTGATGTCTGGCTCACACTGATGGTCATTTATCTCAAATTATGACAGGCGCAGGCCGGAAAAGAGCTCCACAGAGCCCTCCTCGGATGCCGCCTGTCTTCGTCGAGGGTAAGGTACATGTGAGGGTGATGGGAGATGAAAGAAAAGTCGCTCGCTGCTGTACTCAGGTGGCTGGCATAAGAAATCAAACGAGTACAGATGCAGCAAAACTGTATAGGCACGCAATGATATTGTCACATCTTTTGTACTGTACTACAACTTGGTACCAGACAAGCAGTACATTTATGCACTTCAAGCTATGAAAATTATTAATAAAAAACCAAACTCAAATCATTTGAAAATGTTCTGTTTATGGCCAATGTTGGTCTGTTATATATGTAGCGTGATTAGGAGCCTGATGATGAATAATTCTACATCTTTCATTGAGAAAGAATTCACCTCCACTAAAGTGTGGCACAGCCATGGTCCCTGCCATAGTCTCTGTTAAGACTCAAAGATGAAGTTTCCCTAAACATCATGTTACCAGTATGACCTGCCTGGACTCAGGGATGACATTAAGGGAAAACTAAGTGACAACTGCCCAATTTACGACAGGTCTATAGTAAACTAGTCAAATACTCCCACATTCCAGGATCTGGACTGAAGATTCAAGACTCTGAACTCTTGACACAAGAACAAAGAAACTGACTTTGCCATGCTGAATTAAATGTATTTTAATCAATATGCTGTGTTTAACTAACCCTGTGAAAAGTACTGAAGTTTAACGTTTAACATGATGATTTTGATGTAGGTAAAATGGAAACTGAACCAACAGGAATGGTTTACACCTATCCACTAATCCAGATAAAGATAAAGATGGGATGTCCGGTTTCGTTTAATAGATAATGAAACAGGAAATGTGAATATGCCTTTATATAACATATAAATTGATCATAGCTTGTAATGAAATAAGATTTAAGCTTAAATGCCTGATACAATCCCTGAGTGCAGATGTGTCTATGTGGGGGTTAACCCCTTCTTCTGCATCTCCCCCCTCCTCTTCTACATTCCTGTAGTAGAGATTAGAGCTGGATGACCTGTAGTAATTCTATTTTACTTACTTAATTTGCTATACCTATGAAGATACATATATGTGGATATACATGGAGATCTATGTGCATGGGTTAAGTTTATGTGTCACTGAATTGTTAACGGATTCCCCAGATTCCCTCAGATTCCCCCCCCAGTGCTTGTTTTCTTCTCCTCTTAGGAGAAAGATGGAGACATCTCCCTGATCAAAGGATCCCTGGTATATATTGAATTTATTCAGATTCACTCATTTATTTGCTGTGCATATAGGTACACATATGCATATATATACAGACAGTTATGGTAAATATGTATGTGTGGTGTTACAATTCAATTCAATTCA